>JAPKLY010003409.1:0-18866 GCA_026898435.1 Prunella vulgaris | reverse complement strand
CCAGAAGGAAGTCAAAGAAAATGCTCCAAAATTGTTTGAAAAATCTGCGCAGTTGTACAAGTAATGCCATGGAGAAAGAGTCCAACAGTCTTGTTTACAAGTTAAAAGAAGCAGAACCAGCGGCCTTTTCAGTTCTGGAGTCATTGATTTCATACACAAGGGGGCAAGAAAGGAAGAGTGGGTGGTCTAAGATGTTCCACTCAAAGACACCATCACATGCATTCTTGAATGAGTTCGACAAGGTGGATTCGCTCTTGCAGCTGAGCCAAGAAAGCGAGGATCTGTTGAATCACTTGAAAGAGATGGACTCCGCCATTCTGGTTCTTGAACAGCAACTAGAGTTCTTGTTCAGGCAGTTGATTAAAGTCAGAGTTTCCCTTCTCAACATTCTCAATCACCGGGCTATAAACTCATCCTAGAGATTGAAAATTTTGTATCATAGACGAAAATACACTTGTACATTTCGATAGATGACAAATTAATGAAGAAGAAACAGAAATTCTCATACAACTTATGTCTTATTTCAATTAATCATGATATTTGAGCATGTTTATGTTTTTCAATCGTATTCTTGACTAAGTAATATTAACAATCTGCTAGACTTGTTTTACAGTTGATTCCCTTACTCAACATCCCTTCCCACAAAACCTCCAACCAAACAAACACCTTAATCTGCATAGGATTCCAAAATTCTTTTACAAGCATTAATATTGTAGATTGAAATATGAGCATACTGATTATTGATTAGGTGAATCTCTGCTTTTACGTATGGTGTATATAATAAAAACTTGAACTTGAGCTAAATATTACTTTAAGGGACAGAAGTAGCCTTTCATTTCTAAGTACAGAGAAAATTCGTTGAAATTTTGATTATATTTAAGAAGATGATGAAGATACTACGTGAAAATACAGAGCTGTAATTTTGTGAGTAAATTAAATGATTAAGACAAGGAAGATGTGACTGGAAAATTTTGAATTGCTTTGTCGAAAAATAATGATCGAGGTTACACGAGGGGCCTTGTGTTTTTTAATGATATCAAGATTCCAATTGTCTCTCTGAAGACAACAATAACAATGAAATATATATATGTGTGTTTTCTGTTTGTTGAGCAATTCTGTGCACGTCTTTATTTATACATTGTCAATTCTCAAAGAAGACAGAATATGAAGAGTGCATGTGCAAGGCCTCATAATGTGGATCAACCATCTGCATTCTGAAATATACGCACTTATTTGGGGTTCAAATGGTGGGAAACATACCATAGACATCGCCAGAATTATCGATGCTCCAGCTCAATAGATACCTTCTGCCCACTGCACCCCTATATATATAGAGCAAATGCATATTGCTGGATACATCACAACTTTCTTCATTCAATCATCAAATTAATTGAAATCAAAGCCTCATTTTTAACCAACAAATACAATGGCTTTCTCACCTTTGAGATCAAAGACTTATCATGGCCGCTCTCTTAGCTTGCCCTCTACATCAAATCCTGTAGTTTCTCAATTCGATGACAACTTGTCCCGATTGAGATCTTCAGAGGCTGTTTGTTCTTCGCTTTCATCGATGAACAACAGAGTAAATGGCCTTACAAATTTGTACAACAGCATTGATGAGCTGCTTCTGCAGCCTCACAACCAAAACATGGTTTCAGAGCCAATATTGGATGATTACATCAGGCTATTGGATGCTTGCAGCGGAGTCAAAGATCTCGTCTCACTCGCCAAACAAGATGTGCGAGAGCTCCTATCTTCTTTAAGGAGAAAGGATGCAAATGGCATCAACAATTACCTCATCTCCAGAAGAAAGTCCAAGAAAATGATCCAAAGTTGTTTGAAAAATCTAAGGAGTTCAACAAGTAATGTAGTGGAGAAGGAAATGAGTCTTGTATCAATGTTAAAAGAGGCAGAATCAGCTGCATTTTCGGTGCTGGAGTCACTGATGTCGTACACCAGGGGTCAAGAAAAGAAGAGTGGGTGGTCAAAGATGATCCATTCCAAGAAAGCATCAAACACATTCTCGAACGAGTTCGACAAGGTGGATTCGTTCTTGAAGCTGAGCCAAGAAAACACGGAGCTACTGAATCACTTGAAAGAGATGGACTCGAGCATTCTAGCTCTTGAGCAAGAATTGGAATCTCTGTTCAGGCAGTTGATTAAAATCAGAGTTTCCCTCCTCAACATTCTCAATCAATAGGCTTCAATTCAAACTCATCATGAGATTGCAAATTTTGTAGTATATAGATGAAAATACACTTGTACATTTCTATAGATGGCAAATTAATGAAAAGAAACAGAAATTGTGGTACAACTTATGACCAGCTTGTTTCTTATTTCCTATATTGAAGTATGTGCATGTTTTACCATCGTATTCTAGGTAATAATCTCAAATAACTACTACCGTCAATCTCAGGTGTAAAAGATGATATATAAATAGCATTTGAAGGCTTTAGGTTGGAATCATGCTATCATTCATTTGACTCGCTAAGGCTTGATTTGACTCGTTGTAAAATACTCGATTTACTAACGAGCCGACCCAAACTCAACTCGTTCAGTTCATTAATGCAATCGAGCTAACTCGGGCTGGGTTCGATCAACTACTCAGCTCGGTTTCAGAATTGTCTATGGACTCTCCTTAATTGATTTTGCTCTGGATCCACATATATAAGGATGAATGTTGAATTTGTTACTAGTATTATTTCAATTCCAGGGAATGATCATTTAGTGACTTATCCACTACAAGGTATCAATTGTTGGCAGCCATTAGCATGGCTACTGCTTGGTTACAATTGGTGGGACATTAGTCCCTTGTGGCCTCTAAATATCCTACTTGACAGTTTTTACACAGAAAGTTGGAATCTTTCATTTTCCTTTCTTGTTTAATATATCCAGTTTCCCCCGGACATAACCAAAAGTCTGGTTTCAATCAACTCTATAAACTAGCACTTCCCCAGCATCTTGAATTCTTGACTCCATAAATTTCAAGTGATCATACATCTCCTGGCCCCATTTGCAACACACCATCTGACTTGTCAAATTCATTCAGAGTCATCTTTGTGGCCATGATCTGAAGAAGCTTTCAGGCCGTTTTATCTTGTTTTTCTTTCATGACGACGACGGACACAAGGCTACATTGAAAGCTCTGGCGCTGGACTAATTCAATTCTAGCATATATAAGCTGGGTGAAGGAGGAATCAAAGTTATGTTGTTAAGAAATTTATAAATGATATTGATTTGGAATCATTAGTATATATCCCGACTGTGTTTATGCAATGGTTCCCACCCTCACAACACAAGAGCTTAATTTATGTATTGTATGCTAAACCAGTACCTGTCTCAGTTCAGGCATGTGGACCATTGCATTATTATGAAGTTGATGCCTCCCTTATTTTGCTGGCCAGCGCATTAGTTGGAGAGCACAAGAAGGCGACGTAATTTATTACTTCACACGATGAACAACCTGTTTTTAGAGCAAGTCAGGCAATTTATAACAAGGCGTTGCACGTACGTCTAATCTTACATTGGTTACATGATTTGCTGGAGATGCTAATTATGATGCATGGATTGTGATCAAAATTAACAATGATCATGTGGCCAAACAAGAGCGGATGCATTATTTTATAATAAAGATTCGAATTGTCTCTTGTGGGACAAAAACATTACTGGAGGGCAGGGGATTATAATATGCATCAACCAACTGCATTTTGAAATTATATATACCTTTTTGGGGTTCAACTGGTGGGAACGCATAGACATCGCCAGATTTATCGATACTCCAGATCAATGGATTCCTTCTGTCCACTTCACGGACTTCTCCTCTATATATTCAGCAAATGCATGTTGTTGGAGACATCATAACTTTCTTCATTCAAATCATCAAATCAATACAATTTCAAAGTCATTTTTTACCAAGAAAAATACAATGGCTTTTTCACCTTTGAGATCAAAGATCCTTCATCATGGCCGCTCTCTTAGCTTCCCCTCTGCATCAAATCCGGCCATTTCTCAATTTGATGACAACATGTCTAGATTGACATCTTCAGAGGCCGCTTGTTCGTCTCTTTCATCAATGAACAGCAGAGTAAATGGTCTTACAAATTTGTACAACAGCATCGATGATTTGCTTCTGCAACCTCACAATCAACAAATCAACTCAGAGAAGATATTAGACGATTACATTAGGCTATTGGATGGTTGCAGCGGAGTCAAAGATGTCATCTCACTCACCAAGCAAAATTTACGTGAGCTTCTTCCTTCCTTAAGGAGAAAGGATGCAAATGGAATCAATAGTTACTTGGTCTCCAGAAGGAAGTCAAAGAAATTGATCCAGAATTGTTTGAAAAATCTGAGGAGTTATACAAGTAAAATCGTGGAGAAAGAGTCTGATAGTCTTGTTTGCATGTTAAAAGATGCAGAATCAGCAGTCTTTTCCGTGCTGGAGTCATTGATGTCGTACTCAAAGGGGCAAGGAAAGAAGAGTGGGTGGTCAAAGCTGATCCATTCCAAGAAAGCATCATCCACACTTTCGAATGATTTCGACAAGGTGGATTTGTTGCTGCAACAGAGCCAAGAAAACGAGGAGTTGTTGAACCACTTGAAAGAGATGGACTCAACCATTCTATCTCTTGAACAAGAATTAGAATCCTTGTTCAGGCAGTTGATCAAAACCAGAGTTTCCCTCCTTAACATCCTCAATCACTAACTCAGTGATGAGATTGAAAATTTTGTAGTATATAGATGAAAATACACTTGTATATACAAATTAATGAAGAAACAGAAATTCTCCCACAACTCATTATGTCTTATTTCAATTAGTCCAGATTTTTCTATAGTATCCTTCACAAGTAATTTTCAATTATCTGGTAGCCGTGGTAGATGCATCTACAATTGACCCCGCTGCTCAAAATCAAGCACAATCTATCATTCATCTCTTGCACTTTCACGATGCCTCCCAGCCAAACAAACACCTTAATCTGCATAAGAATCCAAGGTTGTTTTCCAATCATAAATGTGAAAATCTTTGGATGAACAATTAAGAGAATCTCTGCCTTTAGGTATTGTCAATCTGATAAAAATAAACTTGAGCTATACATTATTTTAAGGGACAGAAGTAGCCTTCCATTCTAAAAACTGGAAAATAAAACTCGTGCAGGTACGATAAGCCAAGAGAAAATTTCCTTAGAAATTTGATTATTTGTAAGATCATGGTCCTATCATGAAAATACAGTGCCATAAATTTTGTGAATAATAAGACTAATTGAATGATTACGGGGCATGGAAGATGCTACACGAGGGCCTTTTATTGTTTATTGATATCAAGATTCCAATTGTCTCTCTGAAGACAACAACAACTATGAAAAATACATAAGTAATATCAAATCTGGAATTTGCCATTTCTGTGCTCGTTCTTATTTATTCATAATCTATTCTCTAGGAAGGCAGACCATGAACAGTGCATGTGCAAGGCCTAATAGTATGGATCAACCAGCTGCATTTTGATATTACATAGACTTATTTGGGGTTCAAATGATGGGAAACATACCATAGACATCGCCAGAATTATTAATACTCCTCCAGATCAACGATTCCTTCTGTCCACTCCCACCATCCTATATATATTCACCAAATGCATGTTGCTGGAGATATCACAACTTTCTTCATCCAATTATCAAATTCATTAAATTCAAAGCCTCATTTTTCACCAACAAAATACAATGGCTCTCACCTTTAAGATCAAAGACCTATCATGGCCGTTCTCTTAGCTTGCCTTCTGTATCAAACCCTGTGGTTTCTCAATTTGAAGACAACTTGTCCCGATTGAGATCTTCAGAGGCTGCTTGTTCTTCGCTTTCATCAATGAACAGCAGAATAAATGGCCTTACAATTTTGTACAACAGAATTGATGATCTACTTCTGCAGCCTCACAACCAACACATGGTTTCAGAGACAATATTGGATGATTACATCAGGCTATTGGATGCTTGCAGTGGAGTCAAAGATCTCGTCTCACTCACCAAGCACAATTTGAGAGAGCTCCTGTCTTCCTTAAGGAGAAAGGATGCAACCGGCATCAACAGTTACCTCATCTCCAGAAAGAAGTCCAAGAAAATAATCAAAAGTTGTTTGAAAAATCTGAGGAGTTCAACAATTGATGTTGTGGAGAAGGAAATGAGTCTTGTATCGATGTTAAAAGACGCAGAATCAGCAGCATTTTCGGTGCTGGAGTCATTGATGTCATACACCAGGGGTCAAGAAAAGAAGAGTGGGTGGTCTAAGCTGATCCATTCCAAGAAAGCATCAAACACATTCTCAAACGAGTTCGACAAGGTGGATTCATTCTTGCAGCTGAGCCAAGGAAACATGGAGCTACTGAATCACTTGAAAGAGATGGACTCAACCATTCTGGCTCTTGAGCAAGAACTGGAATCCCTCTTCAGGCAGTTGATTAAAACCAGAGTTTCCCTCCTCAACATTCTCAATCACTAGGCCATGAGATTGAAAATTTTGTAGCATACAGATGAAATTACACTGGTACATTTCTATAAATTACAAATTAATGCAAAGAAACAGAATTGTGGTACAACGTATGATTAGCTTGTTTCTTATTTCCTGATATTTTGGTATGTGCATGTTTTACCATCGCATCCTTGTTAATAATCCCAAATACTATGTCCGTCAATAAAATTTATGCTCAAAATTTCAATAAATATACTTTACTTATCATCAATTAAATATTCTCAAACAATTACAATTAAATGTAATCAACTAAACAGAATACATAAATCAAATATATAATCATGCATATATACTCAATTATATACAAAAAATTATAAATATTCGACATTTACAGTACGCAATTGATGGCGTACAGCAACTGAAAGGAGGGAGTAATGTGTGTGAATAATGATTCTGACCACGCCTATTTATAGACGTGGTAAAAAATTTAGCAACTGTCTAATGAATCAAAAGAAACCATTAATGTGAGACTCATTTTCAATATGTGGATCAAAGTAGGTGGATAGCGACGCCAAAGGCAGTCGCTTAAGAAACCAATCTTTTTTTAATTCTGAGATTTACAATTGCTTAGGTCAATTTAATACTTGTAACCGTTTTCGAGACTTGGATCAAAGTGGATTAGCGACTGCTGTGGGTGATTGCTAATTGTAAATCAAAAATTCTCTTGCAGTTTACATTTAAGCGGTCCCTAAGTCAATTTTTGAAATCTGAGGGATGATCGCCAAATCCGCCAAGTTTGGGACCGTCTTAATAGGCTGTCGTTTTCTTTGTTCCGTTTTGCGACTGATGCCTCAGGCGGTCGCTACTCTCCAAACTTCATGACTATGGTGTAAATTGGTTGTAAATTAGCGAGCAATCTGAAGGCAGATACTAATTCTGATTGGTAAAAGAGTAATAATTTTTCAAGAGAAGTGATAGTTTGGAATCTAAACCCTAGTTCCACCAAAACTAGCAATTGCAGAAGTAGAATTTCATAAAATCGAAGACTGGAATTTCACACCTGTTCATGTGTTGTCGACTCCGCAGCCGCCGAGCTCTCTTTGATGCCTTCCGGTCGTAGCTCAACTGGAGTTGTTTCGGGGGAATGGTTTTTCCCGATTCAATTTGTGGCGTTGAACGAGGAAGCCTATTTGTCACCATCAAAGAAAATTGGAGGACAGCAGAGCAGAGCAGAGCAGAGGTGGAATCAATTAAGGTAGTGTTTTTACAAAATAAAGTAGGGAATCAGCTGTAGTTAGTCGAATCCGAGCGAAGTATTTGCAGTTCATTTCGACTGCAGCATTAGTAGACGAGGTCGCTCAGAATAGAGTTCGATGCCGGATGAGCCTGACAAGTTGTCGTACATTTGAAATGACAATAAAATGCTAGCCTAATAACTCAAGCCAGTAAATCAAGTATTTTACTAGTTCCTTATTTTACAAAACAAACAAAATCCAAGTTTGAACCTTAACCAGATCTGTTGAGCTACTCAATTCGAAGAACAGCTCATGAGTCATTATTTCTTGATGGCTCCTTTTTACACTTGACATCATACAAATGGATTCTTCCATTTCCTTAATTTCTTGTTTAATATATCCAGTGGACACAACTACCTAAAACCTCTGCTGGCCTTTAAACTAGCACTCCCCACCATCTTCAATGCATCACTTTATAACTTTCAACTCATCATTCATCAACTGATCTCCAGGCAGAATCCTTTTTGTGGCCATCATTTGAAGCCCATTTATCTCATTTTTCCGTTCATGACAGCGACAAACACAAGGCTACCTCTAGCTCTGGACAAATTCTCATTCTATCATATATATAGGCTGGGTAAGAGGGACAAGAGGAATCTAAATTCTGCTTGAATTCACTACTACATAATCAAGCTGTGTTAATGCAATGTTTCCCATCCTCACAACATAACACCTTAAATTTATATATTGCATGCTAGACCACCCTGTCTTCAATTCGGTCATGTGGATCTCTGCATCATTATGAAGATCATGTCTCCGCATCCACAAGGAGACAACGTAAGTTATAATTCCACACGATGAACAAACTATTTTTAAAGGAAGGCAGGGCAATTTAATAACAATGTGATGCACGTACGTCTACTCTCACATTGATGGAGGTGCCAACTTAATAATGATCATGTGGCCGCCCACATCACAGCCCATGTATTGTTTAATTATGCCAATTTAAAAGCATCCATGATTCGAATTGTCTCTTGTGAGAAAACATTACTAATATATGATCTCCAATCTCACATGCTTTCTGCAATTTGTTGTTTCTCTTTGTCCACCAAAACGTTTTATAATGTGCATCAACCAACTAAATCATTTTTTGGGTTCAACTGGTGCCATAGACATCGCCACACAACAGATTCCTTCTCTCCACTTCCATCCTATATATATTTACCAGATGCATGTTGCTGGAAACATCACAACTTTCTTCAATCAGTCATCAAATCACTACAATTCAAAGCCTCATCTTTCACCAAAAAAATATACAATGGCTTTCTCACCATTGAGATCAAAGATCCTTCACCATGGCCACTCACTTAGCTTGCCCTCTCTATCAAATCCAGCCGTTTCTCAATTTGATGACAACTTGTCCAGATTGACATCTTCTGAGGCCGCTTGCTCATCGCTTTCATCGATGAACAACAGAGTAAATGGTCTTACAAATTTGTACAACAGCATTGATGATCTACTTCTGCAGCCTCACAATCAACAAATTGTTTCAGAGCAAATATTGGATGATTACATTAGGCTTCTGGATGGTTGCAGCGGAGTCAAAGATCTCGTCTCACTCACCAAGCAAAATGTACGGGAGCTCCTGTCTTCCTTGAGGAGAAAAGATGTGAGTGGAATCAATAGTTACCTCATCTCAAGAAGGAAGTCAAGAAAATGATCCAGAGTTGTTTGAAAAATCTGAGGAGTTCAACAAGTAATGTCGTGGAGAAGGAAATGAGTCTTGCATCCATGTTAAAAGACGCAGAATCAGCTGCATTTTTCGTGCTGGAATCATTGGTGTCGTACACCAAAGGTCAAGAAAAGAAGAGTGGGTGGTCAAAGCTGATCCATTCCAAGAAAGTATCACCTACATTTTTGAATGAATTCGACAGGGTTGATTCGTTGTTGCAACATAGCCAAGAAAACGAGGAGCTGTTGAACCACTTGAAAGAGATGGACTCAACCATTCTATCTCTTGAACAAGAATTACAATCCTTGTTCAGGCAGTTGATTAAAACCAGAGTGTCCCTTCTCAACATTCTAAATCACTAGGCTTCAAACTCATCATGAGATTGAAATTTTTGTATGTAGATGAAAATATACTTGTACATTTTTACAGATGACAAATTAGTGCAAAAGAAACAGAAATTTCATAAACAACTTTGACTAGCTTGTCTTTTATTTACTTATATTTGAGTATGTTTATGTTTTTTCATCATATCCTTGATAGTAATTCTCAACTATTTACATCAGTCATTCTAGCTTGTTTTTTTAGCAAAACACCTAATATTTTTCAAAAAATATGCACCAATTGATATGATGTAATACAGCGTATACACCCCGGATGTGTTTATGCAATGTTTCCTATCCTCACAACGCAAGAGCTTTATTTATGCATTAGATGCTAAATCAATACCTGTCTCAATTCAAGCATGTGGATCATTGCATTATTATGAAGTTGGTGCCTCCCTTATTTTTCTTGCCACCACGTTAGTTGGAGAGTACAAGAAGGCGACGTAATTTATAAATTCCACACGATGAAAAACCTAATAATAGAGCAAGTCAGGGCAATTTAATAACAATGTGTTGCACGTACGTCTAATCTTACATTGGTTACATGATCTGCTGGAGATGCTAATTATGATGCATGGATTGTGATCAAACTTAATAATGATCATGTGGCCACACAAGAGCCAATGCATTATTTCATGATAAAGATTCGAATTGTCTCTTGGGAGACAACATATCAGCAACATGATCTCCAATCTCACATGCTTTCTGCCATCTGTATTTTCTGCAAAACCTGAAGAGCAGGGGATTATAATATGCATCAACCAAATGCATTTTGAAATTATCTACACTTTTTTGGGGTTCAACTGGTGGGAAACATTGCATAGACATCAACCAGATTTAATAGGCCATTTCTCAATTTGATGACAACTTGTCTAGATTGACATCTTCAGAGGCTGCTTGTTCATCGCTTTCATCAATGAACAACAGAGTAAATGGCCTTATAAATTTGTACACCAGCATCGATGATTTGCTTCTGCAACCTCATAATCAACAATTCGCTTCAGAGACGATTACATTTAGGCTGTTGGATGGTTGCAGCGGAGTCAAAGATGTCATCTCACTCACCAAGCAAAATTTACGTGCTCCTTTCTTCCTTAAGGAGAAAGGATGCAAATGGAATCAATAGCTACCTGATCTCCAGAATGAAATCAAAGAAATTGTTTGAAAGATTTGAGGAGTTATACAAGTAAAACCGTGGAGAAGGAGTCTGACAGACTTGTTTGCATGTTAAAAGGTGCAGAATCAGCTGCCTTTTTCGTGCTGGAGTCACTGATGTCGTACTCAAAGGGGCAAGAAAAGAAGAGTGGGTTGTCAAAGCTGATCCATTCCATGAAAGCATCACCCACACTTTCGAATGAGTTCGACAAGGTGGATTTGTTTCTGCAACAGAGCCAAGAAAACGAGGAGTTATTGAATCACTTAAATGAGATAGACTCAATCATTCTGGCTCTTGAACAAGAATCAGAATCCTTGTTCAGGCAGTTGATCAAAATCAGAGTTTCCCTCCTTAACATTCTCAACCACTGACTCAGTGATGAGATTGAAAATTTTGTAGTATATAGATGAAAATACACTTGTACATTTCAATAGATGACAAATTAATGAACGAAACAGAAATTCTCACACAACTTATTATGTCTTATTTCAATTAGTCCTGATTTTTCTATAGTATCCTTCACAAGTAATTTTCAATTATCCTACAATTGACTCCGCGGCTCAAAATCAAGCACAATCTATCATTCATCTCTTGCACTTTCACCATGCGTCCCAGCCAAACAAACACCTTAATCTGCATAAGAATCCAAGGTTGTTTTCCGATCATATCTTTGGATGAACAATAAAGAGAATCTCTGCCTTTAGGTATTGTCAATCTGATAAAAATAAACTTGAGCTATAATTATTTTAAGGGACAGAGTAGCCTTCCATTCTAAAAACTGGAAAATAAAACTCGTGCAGGTACGATAAGCAAAGACAAAATTCCTTGGAAATTTGATTATTTGTAAGATCATGTTCCTATCTTGAAAATACAGTGCCATAAATTTTGTGAATAATAAGACTAATTGAAAGATTACGGGGCATGGAAGATGTTACACGAGGGCCTTTTATTGTTTATTGATATCAAGATTCCAATTGTCTCTCTGAAGACAACAACAACAACGAAAAATACATAAGTAATATCAAATCTGGAATTTGCCATTTCTGTGCTGGTTCTTATTTATTCATAATCTATTCTCTAGGAAGGCAGACCATGAGCAGTGCATGTGCAATGCCTAACAGAATGGATCAACCAGCTGCATTTTAATATTACATAGACTTATTTGGAGTTCAAATGATGGGAAACATACCATAGACATCGCCACAATTATTAATACTCCTCCAGATCAACGATTCCTTCTGTCCACTCCTATATATATTCACCAGATGCATGTTGCTGCAAACATCACAACTTTCTTCATCCAATAATCAAATTCATTAAATTCAAAGCCTTATTTTTCACCAACAAAATACAATGGCTTTCTCACCTTTGAGATCAAAGATCCTTCATCATGGCCACTCTCTTAGCTTGCCTTCCGTATCAAATCCTGTAGTCTCTCAATTTGAAGACAACTTGTCCCGATTGAGGTCTTCAGAGGCTGCTTGTTCTTCACTTTCATCGATGAACAGCAGAATAAATGGTCTTACAATTTTGTACAACAGCATTGATGATCTACTTCTGCAGCCTCACAACCAACACATGGTTTCAGAGACAATATTGGATGATTACATCTGGCTATTGGATGCTTGTAGTGGAGTCAAAGATCTCGTCTCACTCGCCAAACAAGATGTGCGAAAGCTCCTGTCTTCCTTAAGGAGAAGGGATGCAAACGGCATCCACAGTTACATCATCTCCAGAAAGAAGTCAAAGAAAATGATCCAAAGTTGTTTGAAAAATCTGAGGAGTTCAACAAGTGATGTTGTGGAGAAGGAAATGAGTCTTGTATCAATGTTAAAAGATGCAGAATCAGCAGCATTTTCTGTGCTGGAGTCATTGATTTCATACACCAGGGGTCAAGAAAAGAAGAGTGGGTGGTCTAAGCTGATCCATTCCAAGAAAGCATCAAACACATTCTCTGACGAGTTTGACAAGGTGGATTCGTTCTTGCAGCTGAGTCAAGGAAACACGGAGCTACTGAATCACTTGAAAGAGATGGACTCAACCATTCTGGCTCTTGAGCAAGAAATGGAATCCCTGTTCAGGCAGCTGATTAAAACCAGAGTTTCCCTCCTCAACATTCTTAATCACTAGGCTTCAAATGAAACTCACCACGAGATTGATAATTTTGTAGTATATAGATGAAAATACACCTGTACATTTTTTTAGATGAGAAATTAATGCAAAGAAACAGAAATTTTGGTACATATGATCAGCTTGTTTCTTATTTCCTTTTTTTTTTTTGACAGGAAAGGTATTAGTTGTTTCTCATTTCCTGATATCAGGGTATATGCATGTTTTACCATGGCATCTGTCACAGGGTATAAAACTGGACTCGAATTTTTCGCTCCGTGTGGCACTGCCTACAGCCCAACGAATGCTCACGCACTCCACTCGCCAGTAAACAATCAGCCCTTCACACGAACACCTCAACGTCCTTTGATTGATCTCTCCCTCATCTACACTCGTGTTTAGTATATATGGGACGTATGAACCTTGCTGTACATTTTAATGGTTATTTGCACAAAAATAAACATACAACACTCCAAAGCATACGGGAACTCACCCCAACCTTATATTTATCGCATATAAATTACAAGGAAATGCCTAGGCTCATACACAAGATCATCTAATCATTGATTGTTGTAAGGCTCAAAGCTGCACTATTTATAAACATATATATAAATTCGTACAGGCTGTGATGCACAACTCCCCCATCACTAGGATTACTAATATAAGTCGTCGGTTTGCTTCCAAGTCGCCACTTGTCACCCATTCAACTTTTCCAGTATTTTTAGGTACTTTCCAGCCTTAAACTGCTCCCAAACTGCCTGGAACTTGCACAAAACCGCCCCACACTTAGATTAGGAAATCTGACGGGTCGCCCCGCCCGTTGCACGAATAAGCCGCGCCCGGGCGCTCAAACTGTCGTCTGTAACCGCCTGTTCTCGCGCGCACGCGCACACTGCCCCAGTGCGCGCGCATCCGTCATGCCAGCATCCGTCTTGCATCCACATCAATTCGACGTGCACTGCCCGCACTAGTACCCGCATGCATCCATCCGACGTGCACTGCCACAGTCTTGCACGCATTTTCCATCCGTCGTGCGCATGCCCAACACTCGCATGCGCACTGATCCGCCCATCCGTCGTACGCCCCAGCTCACACGTACACTCAGATGCACCAAGTACACATATGCACTTCCACACTTAGGCACACACTGCCCAAATTCTTGCATAACCCAATTCATCCTTAGGCTGCCCAATATTTCATCCGTCCAGTTCATCCGGACTTGTGTCACCACCCGCAACATTTCACCAACCAAGCTGCCCACCATCCTAGCAACTCGGCGCCATCTTGCCAAGACGTACGCAAGCATCGATACGTCTCGGCAACCACGATCTAAGGGTCTAACAAACTACCCCCACCAAAACTGGACGACATCAGCACCCGAACCTACCTCGTCGCCCGACTCGACGGATCCCACAACCTTATAGTCCACCAAACGATCAGCACCCGCAATGGCAGTGGACAAGGTTTGCACACCCTGCCTCCGCAATTCAGCCTGCGCCCAAGGCTGTAAGCCTGCCATAAAATTGAACAACTTGTCCTCTTCGGACATATCACGTACATCCAACATCAAGGATGTAAACTCCTTCACGTACTCACGCACCGATCGACAATGCCTCAGTTTCCTTAGTGCATCCCTTGCAATCCATGAAGTATTGCAAGGCATAAACTGCTCCTTCAATTCCTTTTCAGCATGTCCCAAATATCGACACGGCCCCGACCTGCAAAGACATCATCATTCACACGAGATCTCCACCACAGCTTTACGTCCCCAGCCAAGTACATACGCGTGATCGACACTTTCTCATTATCAGGAACATGTGCATCCTGAAAATAGGTCTCCATGTCCCATAGAAAATTATTCAATTCCTTGGAACTTCTTGCACCATCAAATGTTTTAGGATCTGGAACCTTCACCTTCGAAGCAAGCCTTCCATCCACTCCATCAGATCTGAAAGCACGCTTCAGCACCCTTAAATCATTCAACAGGCCCTTAACTAACGATTTGTGTTTGCACACAAATGCACTTTCCTACAAGTGTATAGAGTCGTGTAGTGGTAAGCAATAAGACAATCTAATCCTAAAGACTTATGTGATGGAATTAAATAACAAGAATCAAATTGCAAATTTGGTTTCTAAATACTACTACTTAAAATGCAGAAATTGAAATGAATCAAGAATATGAAAATAACAACCTAAACTAAAACGTGCATGAATAATGAGATGTTTCGAGTGAATTCTGTTATGTACCAATTACAATCAATTGCCTAAAATTCCTTTATAAAAGTTATCTAATGAGTAAGCCAGACATTAATGTCCTGCTGAAATAGAACTATCATTCATATCTCACCACCCTAGTAGTCTTATTTTCAGTTTCTAAGCATCTCTCAATGTTATAGGAACATTAACCCAATATCTTAGAATCAATTACTATCAAGTAAATAATCTTAACAACTCTCGTATTGTTGTGATTATGACTCAAATATTCATCAATAGAAATTAAAACCCTAAGTATCCCAGTGACCTACTAAAAGGTTTCATCTCATCAGAATACCTACAAAAGAAATTAAAGACAATGACTATAATGGTTCATTATCTTCCTTCACCCAAAGCAAAAGGCCTAACTCATGACTATTATGTAACATGCATAATTGAGACAAAAGACATATTAAAATTAAAAGCAAGGGGTAAACTAATTCAAAATCATGTAAATAACATCAAAGTGAAAAGATTGAGCATAATACTACTAAGAATGAATTAAATGGAAATAATTTGCATAAAAACTAAATTAAATATTCAAACAACGCTCCAACTCTTCTGAAAATAATTGCAAACCAATATAAAAATTACTCCTACTAATGAATCAAAATTAAAGAAATAATTTGTTCTCAATTCCTAATTCTCTGCCCTAAAACCTACTCTACCTACTGCCCTAATGGCGTGAATAATCCTCCCCTCAAACGTGTTCTGCCTCCATTATAATACCTCATCCTTACTTCATTAATTCGGCCCTGAAAAGAAATAATAGAATGGGCTAAACATTGAATTAGGCCTTTTACCTCAAAGCCCAAAACAAAATTTTATTTTTAATAAGCAATACTAGTGATGCAGCGCCCAAAGGAAATGCAGACAAACCAACTTGTAAAATTAGCGGCTGGAAGCACTATGGAGAATGCTTGATGGGGCAGAACCGATGTTATAGGTGCAAAGAGAGTGTGGACATACAATTGCTGATTGTCCAAAGAGAAGGAATGAAAGAGGCGGAAAAGGGCAGGTGGTTGAGCTCAAATGTATGCAATGACTCAAGAGGAAGCTGATCAGCAACCAGGCACTATGACAGGCAGTGATGCAGAAATCGGCCTAGGCGGCGGCCTCTTGCCGACCCGATTTCTGCAAAATCGGCAATTCTAGGCGTTTTCGGGACTAGACGGCCCTAGGTGGTTCTAGACGGCCTCTAGTCGGTTCTAAGCGGGCCTAGGCGGCCTCTAGGCGGTCCTAGGCGGCCCAAAATTTGTATTTTTATATTTTTTTAAAAATAAATTAAAAAAACTAGGTGCCCGCCTAGACGGTCCTAGGCGCTAGGCGGCCAAAAAGCGCCCGATTACCGATTTCCGACTTCTACAACCTTGATGACAAGTATTCTTATAGTTTCAGATATACCTACTTTTGTGCTTTCGGACACTGAAGCCACACATTCATTTATGTCTGCGAAATTTCATGTTTTGACTAAAAATAAGGACATAAGTATAGGAGATCCACTTGTGATCAATATACCATATGGGAAAACTATAAGTGCTTTCTCAATGGTTGAGAATGCTAGAATAAAAGTGAACGCACATAGTTTAGAAGTTCATCTATATGTGCTGGACATGAACGATTTTGATATTATTCTTGGGATGGACTGGCTTAGTTTATACCAAGCTCACATTAAATTTTGGGAAAGAGAAGTGACATTACGCTTACCTAGTGAAGAAGAGGTTGTCTTTTACGGTGTTAAGTCTAGGACGGTACCACGATTGATAAATTTGATGAAAGCGATGACGATGTTAAGAAAGAATGATTATCAAGGTTACCTAGTTAACGTCTTGGGAAACCAAGAACAAGAAGTAAGCATTACAGACGTGCCAATTGTTTGAGAATACGCAGATGTCTTTCCGGAGGATCTACCTGGAGTTCCACTAGATAGGCAAGTGGAATTTACCATCAATTTGGTACATGGGGCAGCACCAATATCAAAAGCTCCCTATAGAATGACTTCGAAAGAATTGCAAGAATTAAAAGTCCAGATACAAGGATTATTAGACTTGGGATTTATCAGACCCAGTGTATCACCATGGGGAGCACCCGTTTTGTTCGTTAAGAAGAAAAATGGGACGTTAAGAATGTGCATCGGTTATAGAGAGTTGAAGAAACTCAAAATTAAGAACAAGTACCCATTATCAAGAATTGAAGACTTATTCGATCAATTGAGAGGAGTCAAAATAGTTTCAAAGATTGATCTTCGATTGGAATATCATCAATTAAATGTCAAAGAAAGTGATATTATGAAAACAGCGTTTAGAACTCGTTATGGCCACTATTAATTTGTAGTAATGCCTTTTGGATTAAGTAATGCTCCGATAGTATTTATGCTCAAAAATTGCACTTTCAACCTCAACCTGCTGCATCGCCTATATGTGCCACCGATTTTGCCAAAATTCAGCCATCAAACTCGCTGTTGCCGCATTCTTTGTTGTTCTATATCACCAACGCACGAACGCTGATTAGTGTAAAAATTGCTTGAAATACGTATGCTTTTATTGTTAATTTTATAGGATTTTATGCATTTTTATACCAAATTTGATTAATTGTACTTAATTACCATGAATGTGCAACAAAGACAAAACGGCCTCAAAGCTTCTTCAAATCATGAGCACAAAGATGCCTCGGAATAAATTTGACAAGTCAGATGGTGTGTTGCAAATGGGGCCAGGAGATGAGTTGAGTTATAATACTTGATATTTATGGAATCAAGAATTCAAGATGCTGGGGAAGTGCTAGTTTATAGAGTTGATTAAAACCAGATTTTTGGGTTATGTCCGGGGGAAACTGGATATATTAAACAGCAAAGGAAAATGAAAGAATGCAACTTTCTGTGCAAAAACTGTCAAGTAGGATATCTAGAGGCCACAAGGGACTAATGTCCCACCAATTGTAACCAAGCAGTGGCCATGCCAATGGCAGTAAACAGTTGACACCTTGTAGTGGAATTGTAACAAATTCAGCATTTATCCCTATCTATGTGGATCCGGAGCAAAATCAATTAAGTCTAGTCCATAGACAACTGTGAAACCGAGCTGAGTACTTGAAGATCGAACCCAACCCGAGTTAGCTCTATTACATTAATGAGCTGAACGAGTTGAGTTTTGGTTGGCTCGTTAGTAAATCCAGTATTTTACAATGAGTCAAATCAAGCCTTAGCGAGTCGAATGAATGATAGCATGATTCCAACCTAAAGCCTTCAAATGATATTTATATATCATCTTTTACACCTGAGATTGAAGGTAGTAGTTATTTGAGATTATTACGATGGTAAAACATGCACATACTCCAATATTAGGAAATAAGAACCAAGCTGATCATAAGTTGTACCACAATTTCTGTTTCTTTTCATTAATTTGTCATTTATAGAAATGTACAAGTGTATTTTCATCTATATACTACAAAATTTGCAATCTCATGATGAGTTTGAGTTGAAGCCTATTGATTGAGAATGTTGAGGAGGGAAACTCTGATTTTAATCAACTGCCTGAACA
>JAPKLY010003408.1:0-18868 GCA_026898435.1 Prunella vulgaris | reverse complement strand
GACTTGTTCTTGTAGTATTATGAGTTGTTCTTGAGGTATTTACTTAGATTTGTTCTTGGGGTATTGGTGAGTTGTTTTTGGGTATTAGTTAGACTTATTCTAGGTGTATTATTTAGACATGTTCTTCGGGTATTATAATTTGCTCTTTGAGTATTATAAATTATTTTTTTGATATTACTCATTTAATTATTTATAAATTGTTCTGTTTCCAGCTTTTAACCACTTTTTAATGAATGGTCTGTCGAATGCCTGTATTTACAAATCAAACGGATCAATTAGATTTTTATTAAGAATTCATAAAATCTGGGAGCAATTGATACCACTACAAAATAATCTTACAACAAAATAAAAAACACAAACACGCAATGGGATCAAAATTTAACCAGAAAGTGAAATTAATACTTGAACTCTTTCGGCACCTACACCCATTATATATAATGATGAAACTTCTTCAAAGACACAGCAAATGTCTTCACTTTTCAATTCCTTCAAACCACACAAAATTTTCTGAGCTCTATCAGTTGCCTCCAGAATATTATGATCGGCGTCATCTTCTTCAGCTGCGCCCCTTCCCCTCTATTGTCGGTTCGCTTTCGACCACATTTCTTTTCATAAAGCATTGTCCCCCTAATTCTAATTTTCCTCTTCATCTCTACTCCCACCCCAATTGCTTCCATTCTCTCTCCTTTATATACGAAGAGTTCTTTTCATTTGATTAATTAATTTTCCACAATTGACGCTAAATCTAAAATAAATTAGAAAAAAGGGTATGAGAAATAATACTACCTTCGTCAAAAAGACCCGTACACGCGGATTAAGAAAAAAAATAGAGTATGTGAGTGTGAAGTTAATTAATAAAATATAAAAAATGTATTTTATTGACTTTTGTGAGTGTAAAATTTTTTTTTTCAAGGTATGAAAAAAGAGTTGGGACGTCCCGAAATAGAAAAACTGGAAGAAAGAGTTGGGACGGAGGGAGTAAATGTTTTTTCAACCATCATTCACCCTCTTCACCCGTCAATCAACCCCTATTTGCACGTTCAAGTGCAATTTTTTTTTTCATTTTTAGATTTAATTTTATGAGAAATTGTATAGTTTTTTGAAAAATAAAAAAATTTATCTTATTTTAAAAAATTATTGCTAACAATTTATTCTATTTGTTTTTATGAATTATGCAATCCTTTTCATTTCTTTTTCTCAATTTTTTTTAAAAACATAATCGAAAAAATTATCTCAAAATGAAAATTTAAAAATTTCAAATATTTTTTCGAAAAGTTCGGTTGTTTGTTAAAAAAATTATCATTTTATGCTTTATTATTTGCTATATTTTTCTTTTTTCTTTTGTTTTCTTTTGTTTCATTTTTTTAAAATTCCCCTTTTAAAATAGAAAGAACTTAATATTTTACCCTTTTTTCTCACTTTTTTTTGAATTTTTTTTTAGGGTATGTTTGGTTCGTAAGATAAAAGTATCTATCCGCCAAAAACATGCATGATTTTGACGGATAGATACTTTTATCTTACGAACCAAATGAGCCCTTAGAGAACTAATATTCAAATTTAGAATTTTAAAAAATAATTATTTTTTGTCTTTTCGGAAGATTTTTCCTATAATAATAGGTTGGTGGACGAAGCACCTATTTTAAAAGAAAATGTGAAAAGGATATTTTTTATATATTATGTTTGCTTTAAATTTAATAAAAATTATAAAATATGTACTCCAAATAGATGTGTGTGCATATAACCCTTTGCATCATTAATATTAAGGCCTAGGTATATGCACCCACAACTGTTTAGAATGCATACTTTTTAATATATAATAATGTATATAATGACCAATATACCGCTCATGACTAGATAAATCTAATAGATGCACCCATTATCTTTCTGTATCAAAATGTTGATTGTTTTTACCGGAAACAACATCACATCACGTACTTGTTGGTGAAGTGACCGATGGACTGATGATAAGCACAGAACTTGTTGGGGTTGAGTTTGCTACGGTCTTGCCGGATCTTCCTCGGCTCATTCAGCATTGCTTTGTCCTTTACCGCAGCAAACACATGATCAACAGAGTCTGTGAGCACTTGATTCAACTTCTCCTAGAATTCGTCTCCGTCCCCAAACACCTTCAAATTTCTGGGGGCCTTATAGACGCCCCCGGACTTCTTTCCATGTGGCTTTATCTCCTCGACATTACCAACTTCTTTCAGTAGTGCCTCCTGCATAGCGACATACACCCGTGCCTTATGTCTGAATTCGGCATAGGTGTTCGGGCAAGATAGGTGCATCTCCTTCCATAGCTCGGCCCGCTTCTTCTGTCCGGCCATGACGGCCACTATCTTCGTGTCCTCGCTCACTGGCTCGCCTTTCAATAGAATTTTGTTAAACCGCTCGAGGTACTGGTGGTCAGACTCATTATCTCCCTGATGGATGTTGACAAGCCGATGCTTCTGGGTTAGGTATGTCCCGTAGCCAGAGAAGTGGGACAAGAACTCCCGTGTCAGTTGGCCGAAAGAATGGATCGACCCCGGGGCGAGCGATGAGAACCATCGGTGGGCCCGGTCCCCTAGGGTTAGCGGGAAGTTTCGGGAGTGGTGGTGTCTGATGCTCCCACCGAGATCATAAAGTCTGCATACTTTGAAATATGCACTTTAGGATCGGACTCTCCCTCATATGCAGCCATGACTGGAAACTGGATCTTTTTCTGCACTGGCGCCCTTAAGATGGAAGGTGCCAAGGGTGACACCAGGAGTGTGGTGGCATCAACTCCGCCGTTTTTCGCGGCCACCTGCATCTGTAGCTGTTCTACAGCTTTCTTCAGTGTTATCAGCTCATCATCGTGAGCTACCTCCTGTGGAGGCTGTTCAAGGACCGTATGCCTTAAGGACGTACGACCCCGCAGTCCCTCAATCTGGGGCAGGCCATCTGTGATGTGCTGGAACTGGCGGGTGCCATGTGGACCAAGTCTATCGGAGGCTGGCCTCCTCAATCTTTCATGTGCAGACTTACGCGGATGTATATCCGACTCCTCCCTCCGGGATGACGCCGGCATGGACTCCAGGACAGTTTTCTCCCGTCGGGGTCCTAGTCTGCCCTAGAGGACTTCCCTGGATTGGTGGGTCGCTGAGACCTCAGTATAGGAAGTAGCTCGCCCACCTTGCGAACCAAGCCTGTCAACGACCTTCACCTTCCCGGCGGCACTTCGATGCTAGCGAGCTCTAGCAGAGCTCGCCTCTTGTTTGGTGGGGAGCTCGCCAGCATGCTCCCTAGGCTGGGCGGCCTGTGTGCGCCTAGTCTCGTGCTCCTGGGCGTTGTTTGTGGGAGCTCGCGCGAGCTCGTCTTGTTGCTGCTGTTACTGCAGCCTTTGGAGCGCAGCAATGGTATGCTCCAGCTCGCCTGGGTCTCGAATTATCTCTTGCAGAGCTGGGCTTAGCCCATCTTGTGCCGCCGGGGCAGCATCAGTTCACCTCTCAGCTCGCTGGTGTGAAGTATCCTCATCGGCCTGATGTTTTTGGGGAGCGCGCCACTTTCACCTCCTGGTGGTCGCCGAGGCGTGTGTGTTCTCATTTGACATGGTCTAGTAAGGGGAAGTTAGATTATCCTTGAAGAAATTCCAGCAAAGGTAAGGTTTGGTAAGGATCTTTCTAGCCTTGCATGCAAGTGGTTTTTCCAGAATTTGGTTTAACCACTAACACACATGCGTTTAGAGTCCTTTTCCTTTTGTTTCAGTCCAAGAATTCTGGGAATCAGCAATTTTTCTGGGCAACTCCTTTGTATCTTCAAGTGTTCTTGAGGTTTTATTCAAGAACACCTTCCACTTCCTCACAATTTTCTCTCAAATTTTTTAAATCGGAGGTTCAGACCCTACTTCTAGCGCCAAATTGTTGATGGAATTTACTAATCAAGAGTTTTAGTGGCTGTAATTACACAAGAATTCCACCAAACAATAATATAAGGAGTGTATTCTTGAGAGTATTTTATAGAGGGAGAGAGTAGTGAGAGAAAGTGTGTTTAATATTATGAGCTTAGAGAGAAAAATGGGTACAAGAGACCTATTTATAGGTTTGTATGTTGTGAGGTGGCACTTAATGGGCTTGTTTAGCCTAATGTGCTGACAAATGTCCTTAACACCTGTCCTTACTCTCTACTATGCTTCAATTACATCGCTTTGTCCTACTACATCACTACCGATTCCCTACATAGCTATCGTTTACACTTTGGTCTGGGCGAGCTCCTTAGCGAGCTACATTGCCTTGTGTGGGTCCGGGATGTGTTGATGGTAGTAGGATCAGGCTTTGTCTCCTGGTGTAGGCGAGCTCCGGGCGAGCTTCCTAGCAAGCTGACGAGCTCCATTGAGAGCTCTCTCTCTTCATGCTGATCAATTGTTCAAGTGTTGATGTGTCACCATACATCTGGGCGAGCTCCTCTGCTACTCATGGCGTTGACTGGTCAAGGTTGATGACGTGGCCCTGGACCATGCTGGCGAGCTCTTGGCGAGCTTATCAGCCGTGGTTATTTATTCCGATAATCCTTCATTATTAGTTTGCCTATCAACATGTATATCAAGTATATATATCGTGTAAGATATTTATTATGGACCTATAATCAACATGAATCTGTATCCAATGATTCCAATTATGAGCAACTTGTGTTAAAATCCAACTTTGAATCCAAGTTGTGAAGAACAAAAAATAAGAGGAAGAATAATGAAGTAGTAAACTGAAGTGTAGCAAGTCATGAGTCATGCCGCAAACCATCCAAATATAATATTATTTTTTAAAAATCATCACATACTCCAATAATAATAATAATAATAATAATAATAATAATAATAATAATAATAATAGTAGTAGTAGTAGTACTATCATAATTAAAAATAAAAATATCGATCAAATACATTTTGTACATATGAGCATCATGCATTGAATTTGTAAAGTTACAAAACTAGAAAAATATATGCAAAATAAAATCTTTTACATGTACAAATTAGAAAATTGTTTCAATTATTTTATTTCGACCATGAATCTATATTATTACTTATTAGTGCATGACATATATAATTATATACTAAATATTATGTGCAGTAAAAAAAAACAATATATATAAAATCTTAAAAAGACAATACGAAAGGAAAAGAAAATGTCACATTTTAAACATAGCATATAGTTGGAGAAGACAACTTCTCGTTACCTGTTCGTAATAAATCACCTTTCACAAACAAATTTATTATACCCCAAGAACAAATTATGATACTCCAAGAACAAATTATGATACCCCAAAAACAATTCACAATACCCAAAAACAACCTATACAAAAATACCCCAATAACAACTTATAATACCCAAAAAATAACTTACAATACTCCAAGAACAAGTCACAATACCCCAAGAATAAGTGTAAGTAAATACCTCAAGACCAAATTACAATACCCCAAGAACAAGTCTAAGTAAATACCCAAGAACAATTCTCAATACCCGAAGAACAAATCACAATACCCGAAGAACAAATCACTATACCCCAAAAACAAATATAAGTAAATACTCCAAGAATAATTTATAATACCCCAAGACCAACTCACAATACCCTAAGAAACAATTCTCAATACCCGAAGAACAAATCACAATACCCCCAAAATAAATATAAGTAAATACCTCAAGAACTAGTCACAATACCCCAATAATAATTTATAATACCAACTTACAATACCCCAAAACTAAAAAGAAGATCCAAATAATTTATGGGAAAATTAAGCAATTATTCTATGGGTATTATAAATTGTTAGATAAATAAAATTTGCAACTGCGATTATATCTAAATTAAGGGTGAGCCACTTGTACGAAGTCAAATTAATATCTTATGATGCAATCTTGAATTCTTTGTATATCTTTTTATTTTATTTTGTATGAGTTCACTACAATAAAATTGGGATTTTGTGACACTTTATTCGGGACATTTTTTTATACGTGTCTCAAACTATTATCTTTGAGGCACTTAATTAAATGTTAGACTTTTTTTTATGTGCCAAGAATTATGCTCTCTTTCAATTAGGAATTAGATTAAAAAAAGATGCTCCGGGGATCATGGAATCAGTTACTAGCTAGGGTTCTACAGTGTTTCTTTCTTTCCTCGTGATTTTTGTTGGACTCCCGATAATTGCTTGTACGTTTGATTATGTCTGGTGAGTTGCATCCGGATTTCATCAAGGATAGATTATGTGCTTTCCTCCAGGCTTCGTGGGGGTAATTCTACGGTTGGATTGGAGAACCCCAATGATTCGTCCACGGCAATATCGCAGTTGCGGCACAACCCTAACCGAGATGTCATCCATGCGATGGATTCCTTCTTCCCGGGATTCTCACATTTTGTGAGGAACTTTCACAGATCACACGCTCTGGTGGCTTCTTATGAGGATGGACCCGGTACTTTCATTCCTTTATCTAAGGATTTGAACGGTAACCCTGCCAATCTTGATTTTCTTGGCCTATGTGCCATTAATTCACAGGTACAACATGATGGTGAGGCGCTTCCTCATGTGGAACCTAGAGCCTTTATTTTGCATGGTGGACATTCTTCGGATATGGAGGTTGACTCGGCTTCCTTTGCACAGCGGGTTAACGTCCCAGATACTATGCCGCTTCCTAGGGTTCCTTTGAGATCCACGGGTGACTTAGATGCTGACTTCGGCCCTAGACTTGTGGGGCAGGTTCCTACTTTGCGGTGTGAGAATGATAATCAGAATATGCTACATTCCTTTGCACATGTAGTTTCTGGGGATTTGCCTCAGGACGCTGCACGGCCTATTTTTCAGAAATCCTTTGCTGATGCTGTTGCGAATGGGGTGGGCCTGGAATCGCATGATCCTATTACCTCCCCTTATGTGAGCCCGAAACCCATTCGCCAGGGGGACTTCTTGGGTGGTGGAGGTTGATGAGTTGGCTTATCGTTGAAGTGTGAGGGAATTCGATAACACTCTAATTGGGAGAATGCTTACGCTACCTGGTAATCCTTTGCTGTCTTGTTTGGATTTATTAAATGCGTTGAAAGGAGTGTGGGGTATCTCTTCGGGACTGAAATTGATCCCTCTGGGCAAACGTTACTATACTATCCTTTTTGGTTCCGAGAGGGATAAGCTGCGAGTTAACATGCAGAGGATTTGGCAGTTAACTTGGAACGCCCCGTAAATTCAGTTTGAAAAAGAAAAGGTTGTCTTAGGGTTGAGGCGTTACCCAAAAAATATAACAAAATGAAATGTTGATTTTAGCAGGAGAAAGCTATAGCCAGTTTGCAAAATAGCAACCCAAAAACAACAAGACTAAGAAACTTTGCTCCCAAATATTAATTATACATATAAAGCGAACAACAGAAGTAAAATAAGCCACGGTCCTGCCCGCAGGTCGTCATCTATGTACACTGCAACTCAAAAAGCCTGCAAGAACGCCACAACTACTCCAACTCGAACATCACGTCACATATCATTTGGATTACCTACAATGAATAAACAACGTGAGATTTATAAATCTCAGTAAGCAGAAATTATGCATGATGTGAAGTTTCACTCAAAATCCTTCCTATGCACAATGCACTCTCATTTGAAAACATCAATTTATTTCTGAAATACTTATTAAGGGTCTCTGGCACACTGTTAGCCAGACATGCATTGACCATATGATATGAAAATACAACTCAAGTTCTCATAGTACGACCTTTACCCTGCTTGCATATAGTGCGGGCCATTACCCGGCTTGACAAATAGTACGGGCCATTACCCGGCTTGTACATAGTACGGGCCATTACCCGGCTTGCATATTGTACGGGCCATTACCCGGCTTGCATATAGTACGGGCCATTACCCGGCTTGCATATAGTACGGGCCATTACCCGGCTTGCATATAGTGTGGGCCATTACCCGGCTTGACAAATAGTGCGGGCCATTACCCGGCTTGCACATAGTACGGGCCATTACCCGGCTTGCATATAGTACGGGCCATTACCCGTCTTGACAAATAGTACGGGCCATTACCCAGCTTGCACATAGTACGGGCCATTACCCGGCTTGCATATAGTGCGGGCCATTACCCGTCTTGACAAATAGTACGGGCCATTACCCGTCTTGCACATAATACGGGCCATTACCCGGCTTGCATATAGTACGGGCCATTACCCCGGATTGCATATAGTATGGGCCATTAACCGGCTTGCATATAGTACGGGCCATTACACGGCTTGCATATAGTATGGGCCATTACCCGGCTTGCATATAGTGCGGGCCATTACCCATCTTGACAAATAGTACGGGCCATTACCCGGCTTGCATATGGTGCGGGCCACTCACACCAAGTTTGAAAACTTTCACTTGTTAATGCATGATATGCATGATGCTCGTGCAGTCAATGACACTCAACAATGTTCACAAATTATTGAACTTACAGGTTCGGTCCACATCAAGTACGGAGCTCACTGACTCCTTCAATATCACATATAGAGCTCACAAGCCCATACCGCATCACATAGAGCTCACAAGCTCATTCCACATAAAATATATAAATTGCAGGCACATTTCATATAAGCGCAAAGTATAATTCACAGATTACAATCCAATATATTTCACATATTATCACTCAAACATGAATAAATCATAAAATAATATGTTTATGCATTGTAGTTGCAATTGAATTTCTACTTACCTTGAGTCCTCAAAGCATTGATAATTCAAAATCTTAAACCCGATTATCATCTTCCACTATCAAATCTAATAAACAAAATAAATTATAAATATCGTTCTAAATTATTGATTGCATACCCTTCATTCAACAATTATCAACAAACTCCTAAACAAAGCATATATACATATAAGACTCTAATTTTATGACGAATCCTAAAAAAATATAACTAGATAATTAATTACATAAATTAAACACAGGCGTAAATATGGTAAACTTATATATATATACCTGTATCCCCTTCTTTAATATCAAACTTCATTTTGAACTAAGCAACTCTCTCTTCTCTCCCTCGATCAAGCACGGCTAGCTTATTTCTTTCTTTTTTTTCTTTTTTTTTTCCTTCGCGTATTCCCCCCTCTCTCTCTCGGCGCTCTCTCTCTCTCTCTTCCTCTCAGTATGAAATGTGAATGTATCTAATGGGTTTTGGGGTTAGGATATATCTCCACCGCCTTAGTCCTAACACATATCATAATATATATATATATATATATATATATATATGTGTGTGTGTGTGTGTGTGCGCGCGCTTAAAACTTAGTAACTTATCAGCTTATTAAATATATATATATATATTACTATTATTAGTAATAGTGCCGCTACTAACCATATATACATATATTATTATATTATTTATATTATAATATATATAATTTATTTAATTATTCTATTTATTATACTTTCTACAATTACTACAACTAATTCTGAATATTCTACATTTAATTTACACCACTAATACCTAAATAATTCGCACAATATATTTATCCCACTAGAATTTCAAATAAAATAAATAAGAATATTCTCATTAATAAACAAATAAAGACATATACCAATTCAATAAATAATTTAATATTTAAAAGTAAAATAATTAGCATAATATCACAAATAACATATGAGTATATAAAAATATACTCAAATAGCAAATAGCATGATAGTAATTAAAGTTCACATCCTTCAATATTGTCTCAATAATTAATCTAATAAATAAACATATTTGCATAAATAATATGAAGGAACTAGTGTAACGGTTTCATTTCTAATATTTGTAAATCAATAATTATTTCAATAAAATCTAAATAAATTATACTTAACTTCTTCATTACTAGACGTGTAGAAGCATACCAATAATTCAAAATTTAAAACAAGATAGATAACCCAAAATTACAAATAACACACGAACAATATAAAATACCCTCAAATAATAAATAGCATAACAATAATTAAAGTGTACCTAACGCATGAAATATTTTCAAGCAATTAGTATATAAATAAATAAATTGCATTCAACACATGAAATATATTGACCAATGAGTAGTGAGAAGCTCGGGTGTTACATGACTACTGGGAATTTTCGTCTTCAGCAATGGGTGGCGGACTTTAATCCGAACAAAGCCCAGACGACTTTAGCTCCTGTTTGGGTTAGGTTCTTGGACTTACCAATTGAATATTGGCATCCGATGATCTTGGATTCCCTTGCTTCTGCTGTGGGGATTGGTAAGGGTGGATAAGAACACGAAGGAGCGCACTTTGGGTCGTTATGCCCATTTTCTTATTGAGGTAGATCTTCGTAATAATCTAGAACAGAAAATCATGTACAAGAGGGCAAATCAGTTTGCTTTTACTTCGTTGCATTATGAAAATGTTTCAGATTTTTGTCGTGAGTGTAACTTGATTGGGCATGCTACTGCTCGTTGTATGAAATCTGGTCCGACACCTAACTCTAAGTTTAAGTGGGCCAAAAGTCGTAGTAGGCAGTGGATGCGCAGCTCCTCAGCGCCTCGTGAGGAGGAGCAACACCTGGGGGTGAGGAAGGATCAACCAGAGGGTATTGGGAATTCCGCTGCTACTGAGGGAGAGTTACCTGATAATTCAGATGTGATCAGGGAGGGGTATAGTTTGACTTTGGTTCTGGCAGGACCTCAGCCTGCTTCTTAGGACTTGGATAACCATGGTTGGGAAGAGGCCTCCAATTCCCGCCATTCGAAATGTCGCTTCCCGGACGTGTCAGTACCGACGAGTGTTTCCATTAAGAAGACCTTGTGACATATGTCCCACACGGCAGGGCAGACACACCGACAGCCGACTCGGCCTGCCGGATTGGGTGGATATCAGGAGGGTCTCAATGTGTCTTCTGCGGATGAGGATTCTGGGGGCCCGGGGCTGTTTGACTCTCTCCGTAAACCTGCTGTCTCTGATTTTGTGATTGATAATTTAGCGCCGAGCTCTCGTGAGCTCGCTCTAGTTGCACAGCGTAGCTGGGCCGACCAAATGGATGCTGAAGATGATTTTTCTAAGCCGTCGAAGCACGGCTCCCAGCCCCACTCATGATTGTTTTGTCTTGGAACTCGCAGGGGCTGGGCAATGATCAAACTCAGAATGCGTTGATTGCCTTTTGTCAGCTTCATAAACCTGATGTGGTAGCGATCCTCGAACCAAAGGTACTTTTTACCTTAATTCCTGCTAGTTTTTGGCACCGACTGAGTTTGACTTGTCTTGCTCAAAATGCACATTTACGGCTTCGTCCAAATATTGGGGTCTTGTTTAGAAGTTCTTGGGTGGATAAGTTTCAGGAATTTGAGCTTTGGTCTGCAAGGCTACTAGTGTGTCGCTGCATTGTGCTGGAAACATCTGCTGGTGTCGTGGATTACAAAGGAAAATGTGTGGGTTCTTCTATTGGTCCATGAGCTTTTCCTTTATATCTGTAGTGCATTTAATGTTGCTGTGCATTTTGGCCTTCTGGGTAGCTTTGAAACATTGGCTGATAGTAGTATTTAGTGATTGTGGTGGTCTTTTAATTTTTGTTTTAGGTATTTTGAGATTTGGTCTCTTAGGTTGCAGGCTTTGGGCCGTTTCTTTTCGGGGTAAGATTTTGATGGTTGCACATTTTTTTCCTCTGTCCAGTTTATCCACAAGGGTGGTTTACGGCGAGGTTTTAATGAGGCCCATCTAATCTTTGTTTATTCCCTGTGGGTTCTTATTCTTTTTCTTTTCTTTTAAATAGTATCACCTTATTCCTTTGAGGCACTTAATTAAATCTTGTTAATTTACTTAAATTTTTGGGGGCATTTAAAAAAATATTCCTAAAAAATTAGTTAGGCGGTGACTAAAAAAAATTCCCGATTTTCACTTTGTTTTCCCTCTTATTTTTCTTTCTTTTCTTTCTTTTGAGAATTTTGGTTTCTCTCTTAGTTTAAGAGATTAGGGCTAAGTATTATCATCTCCTCCCCTGCACTATTCCAAATTTACCTATAACTATCTCTGGTTTTCATCAGCCCTCCGTTCTCACTTTTCCATCCACGATCTTGGTCGGTGTGGATATCTCTAGTTTTCATCAACACTTAGTCCTCACTTTTCGATCCACAATCTTGGTGTGTCAGAAGGGGGAATCAGAGTGACTCTTTTTCAGTGCTCGTATCCACGATCGTGGTCTATTAGAAGACGATTCAGAGTGCCACTTTCTCAGCTTCTAAGCACGCGGCCCAATTTCGGCTTCATCTTAATTTCCGATGAGTTTCTTCTCCTTGATAATTTGAAGAATATTTCTGAAAAAATCCAATTAAACAATAATTAAATCTTCGTTGAAATTTTACTATTGCTTATGTGATAGAGGATCCCCTCTTCTTATGACTTTCTCAATTCACGAAAACTTTCATCGGCCTTAATACGAAATCTTCTTTTCAGTTCTAGAACACTAGAACGAAAGACTAGATATTAAAAATGTTGCTTCACAAATATATTCATCGATAAGTTCATGAAATTTAGTTGTGTTTGTTTCTTCCCCAACAATAATTTTTCTCTTTCCCATCTCCTGTCTCTGTTCACCAAACTTCATTTCCCCTGATGTTTATAAGTTCATGATATTAATTTGTTCATTTCCTTCTCCAACTGTGATTTGCATCTTTCTCGTCTTCTTCCGGTTTAACAGGCTTCATTTAGCAATTTATAATGTTAAATTTTCTTGATGCTATCTAGTAGTAGCAACAGGTTATAAATTTAATTGTAAGGGCACTACTATGTAGATTAGGAGAAATTGACATTATAAAGCGAAACATGAAAACTTGATACATCACAACCTTTTTCATAGTCTGAAAATCAAATTGCATATTAATTGGTTAGTTTCAATTTCATATTAATTGGATAATTTCAATCGAGAAAAAAATACAAGCAATTGATAGTCATGGTTCAGACGCTGCCATAAATTTGGAGGTTTTACTCTCAAATATTAGTTGGAAGTAGCCATTTAGTTTTTCTTCATTTCATAATATTAGTTCTTTCCTTTCATCCTAAGGTTTGGTCTGCCGCTGATGTTAACTAACACATTGTTAGTGGAACCACATAATTTTATGTTCTTTTTTGTCGATCTACTTATCGTATTTCATATACATGTTATGTAATATTATAACAGGTTATTTGACATTTAAATTTCCAAGTAGCAAGAGATTATGCCTTTTGTTTGCATGTTAAGACATTCTTTATTACCTTTATTTATTTCCCTAGTGATAATTGATTGGTTAGTGCTAGTGTTAGGAATATGAGTTCTCTCTGCATTCAAATTGTTGATGCTTTTCATAGTGCTCTATGGTATGATTTCCGTCATATGTTGAATATTAAGAGAATCTTGTAACATCCATATTGATGCACACACATATATGGATATATAGTTTGGGTTCAGTGTTGAGATTGTGTCTGTGACTACTTTGGTAATTTTGTAACACAAATTTAATGTACTGTGAATCTAGTAATGATTCTCTCTTTAATGACCAGTACAATTGGATTTGCCTCTAAGTGCTCATGTTATAAAGAAGTAATAGTTACCTATTCAAGTGTTCTCTAGAAATGGATCAGCATCCATGGTTGCATGCATTGTGTTTATTTCGCTGGTCTTATATAATTTACATCAATAAGGAAATTTTGTTATTTCATTTCTGAAGCAACTGTTGTTTCTTTTAATAGGGGTTGTTTGATTTTTTTCTTTAACTTTATTGATTTTGTTTATTGTTGATAAAAGAAATTACACCAAGGACTAAAGAACAATTAAAGTGTAAGCAAGTGGGAGAAGGCTAAGCCCAAGTTGCTCGCCAGGCTGCTTGTCCAACAATTGAGGACGAGGCAACAAGCCCACGTGGCCAAACCAAGTTGCTCGCCACCTTGCTCTCCAGGCTGCTCGTCCAACAATTGAGGATGAGGCAACGAGCCCACGTGGCTAAACCAAGTTGCTCGCCACTTTTCTCGCCAGGCTACTTGCCCAACAATTGAGGACGAGGTAATAAGTCCACGAGGCCAAGCTGAGTTACTCGCTCACTTGTTCGCCACTTTGCTCAGCCGCCATGTTAAATTCCAAGAAAGCTATTGAGGAGCTTAAGCAAGAGTTTCTCGCCAGATACTCGTCAAGTTGCTCGCCCCTCTGCTCGCCCATTTGTCTCCGAAAGAGTGAACCTAGGAATGACCAGACTCAGAGATGACAAATAACCCATTAGGAATATACTGGTCGGTTAGGTTAGAGTTAGTGGGGCAAGTGGCCCAAATAGTGACAAGTGGAGGACACTTGTCACTATCAGAGGCCAAGTGGCCTAAAAACGTGCCACCTCACCCATACGAGGGTATAAATAGGTGTAATACCTCATTATGTATAGGATCTGAATTTCCTAAGACAAGAACACCTTATAATATTTCTATCACTACAATTTCTTCTTTTATTTCATATATTCCAATTAACTACTTTAGATTATTGTTTGAGTAATTCCATAAGATCATTAGCCACATAAACATTTGATTATAAGAATTGCTCAACAATTTGGCACTAGAAGAAGGGCCCGAACCTTCGTTAGTCGAAAAATCGAGAAGGACGTTCAAAGAATCAAGAGTGTTCATCCGTTCTTCGAACAAAAGTCTCGTAAGTTGTAAGAAATCTCTTAAAATGCGTGTGTGTTCATAACAAATATCTTTGAAACACACAAGGCTAAAAAAGGAATTTCTTAGAACAATAATTCCGACACGCAATCCGTACTCAAAATGACGAGGCATACATATGAAGTTTCCCATGATGAATCGCGTACCACCTCGATGAGTAGGAGGTGGAAGGGGAAGAAACCTTCCGAACGTCGACAAACTGGATTAGTCCGAGTCCCGACCTTACCAGCGGCACCGGTTGAAACTCGGATTGAAGCCACCTTGGAGTCAATGGTGAAGAACCCCGAAGATATCGAAAGGGTGATGGCTACGTTAAAACAGATGCAAAGGCAACAGACCATGGTAACCCATCCACCAATGATTCAAGCGGCTCCGACGGAAGCGAGACGTGACACAAGGACTAGTTACCATGCGCACGAGGAGGAAGCCAGTAGTGGACGGGCACCCCCGGACAACTCAAAAGGAAAACAAAGAATGAGTGACCGCCTGGGACCCCAACCCGGGCGACCAGACTGCCGAGCAGAAGGGTGACCAGCTGGTCAGTCAGGGGGGCGATCAGGCGACCAACATGGGTATCACCATGAGGGGTCCCAAGGAGATAGACATGATAAGCTGGGCCATCATTCAGAAGGCGGTAGATCCGAGTACTCTCGACCTCAAGAGCCTTGTGAGTCAGAGACAAGACATCTGAGGAGGCCGGTCCAGGATTGGTAAAGAAGACGGGCATCCAAAAGATTGGGCCCAAACGCAGCAAGCAACCTCCAACGACCACAAAGGGAGGTCGCCCGAAGTGAGGGACTGATGGGGGCAGCACGCCAATATGCGGAGCACCCAGAACAGCCTCGAGAAGGGGGATCATCCCGAGGATCGTCACTTGTGGAGATTGAAAAGTTGAAGAAAGCTGTGGAGGACCTACGGATGCAAGTGGCCTACAAAGAGAAAGTTGAAACATACACCTCCCTTCCAACCTCACCATTAACCACAACCATCCTCACAGCTCCAATACAGAAGAAGATACAGTTTCCATCCTTGGTACTGTATGAAGGAGAGTCTGACCTCAAGGTCCATATATCGAAGTATGTATATTATATGATTTCAATGGGGGCCTCGGACGTGACTCGATGTAGAAACTTTCCCTTGACCCTGGGGGACCGCGCCCACAGATGGTTTTCCGTGTTGGCACCGGGATCAATTCAGTAATTTGGCCAGTTGACCCGAGAGTTCATGTCTCACTTCTCGGGGTTCGGGATGTATCTGACACAAAAGCACCGGCTGGCCAATATTTCACAGGGGGCGGAAGAGACTGGCCAGCAATATCTTGAAAGATTTGATATGATCCTCTTGGAGGGTGAGTCAGTCAGTGAGGACACCAAGATAGTTGTGGTCATGGCTGGACTGCGAAAAGGAACGGACCTCTGGAAAGTGATGCATTTATCTTGTCCTAGTACTTATGCAGAGTTCCGCCACAAAGCCGGTGTGTATGTGGCAATGCAAGAAGCTATGCAAAAGGAGTTGGGCACAGAAACAGATGAAAAAAAAATGGTAAGAAGCCCAGCGGAAGTGGTTACAAGGCACCAAAGAATCTTAAAGCATTCGGGGATACAGCCGAGTGTAAAGAAAAATTGAATCAAGTGTTGACCACCACCATCGATCATGTTTTCACAGCTGTGAAAGATCAAGACATGTTGGCAGCACCCCGAAGGATTAGACAAGACAGAAGCAAGTTGAACCCAAATAAGTATAGCACTTATCATCAGAGTATCAGACACTTTACCAGTGAGTGCCGTGACCTCTTGAAATAATTATGGAAGTTCTATGAATATGGGAAACTTGTAGAATTTGTTAAGAAAGCACCCGGTGAAAGACAACGGCAACCAAGACAGGGGGGCTCGAATGAGAAAGGGGACAGTGATGAAGCTGAAAGGGCACCGAACAAACAAGTGTGAAGGGGTCCACCAGCGATACAAATACATCAAGAGCCCAATCGTGAAATCTTAGTGCTCGAAGAAATAGGCTCAGCCGGAGGAATGATTGATGGACGGCCGTCATAAAAAAGACAAAAGAAAGTAGAGATACGGGCGGTCAACCAGGTATAAGAGATGGGGTCAGGATCTAAGATACCGGCCAAGCAGACGATAGATTTGATTTTCTCACAGGCAGACCTAGAGGTGATTCTCACACCACACAATGAGTCACTGGTTATCACTGCTAATATTATGAATACACAGGTGCATCGACTGCTAGTGGATACTGGAGCATATACGAACATACTCTTCAAGAAGACACTAGATCAGTTAGGGGACTACGAGTCCTATATAGAAGATTGTAATCATAAAATAGTGGGATTCGGAGAGCTGTGACCGTCCCTCTAGGTGTAATTCATCTGTCAGTCGAACTTATAGCGCTTGAGGACCCGGAAAGGAGGATGACTAGGTTATTAGATTTCTTAGTAGTAGATCTGCCATCCTCCTATAACGGGTTCCTCGGCGAACCTTTCATTTCAGAATTCAAGGATGCATGTTCTACTTACTATTATTGTATAAAATTCCCAACTTTGAAAGGTGCAGGAACAGTCAAAGGGGATCAGAAAAAGACACGAGAATGTTTGCTAACCTTAAAGAAACCTGTCACTCAGGTGTTAGTCTATGAAGAAGCGGCACCGCAACATTCCCCGAATGAGCCTAACATTTTGGATACTATCTCCATCGATACCGAGATGATGGAAGCTGACCAATCACAAGAGGAGATGGAGTTAGATGAAATACCCCAACAAAGCCAACAGTCCGGAGAGCAAACGGAGAATCAGATAGGGATACAAGATGATGCTCCGATAACCATGGCAGAGGTAGACGATGATGTGGAGTTGGCACCAGAAAGACAACCAGGCAAACATGAAGACATCAAACCTCAACTAGGGTACGAGCCAGTTTAAGTGGAAACTGACGTGAAAATGGAAGGACCCATCGAAGACCCTTGATGGAAAGACAAGAAGCGGCATGCTACACCACTCGAAGAGTTGAAATCCATACAAGTAGATCTTAATAAGAAAGACTTAGAGCTTTTTATTAGGTCTGAGCTAGAGGAGCCCTATAGAAGTAGGATGGAAAAGTTTCTACTTACCAACTTTGATGTGTTCGCATGGTCACATGAGGACATGACGGGAATACCGGTGGAACATGCGTGTCACCGCCTCAATATTGACCCCACGAAGAAGCCAGTTCGTCAGAAGAGGAGAAAGTATGGGCCTGAGAAATATGAAGCGTTAACAAGAGAAGTGAAGAAGCTGTTAGACAACAAGCTCATACAAGAGGCGTTATGCCCACAGTGGGTGGCGAACCCCGTCCTTGTCCAAAAACCGAACGGAACGTGGAGACTCTGCATAGACTTCACGGACCTCAATACCGCATGTCCCAAGGATAACTTCATGTTACCTCATATTGACCAGTTGGTGGACAACACGGCGGGACATGAATTGTTGACGTTCATGGATGCCTTTGCAGGGTACCACCAAATTGCAATGCATCCCGAGGACCAAGAACATACAACCTTCTATACAAATAAAAACTTATTTTGTTGGAAGAGGGTGCCCTTCGGGTTAATCAATGCAGGTGCAACATATCAGAGACTAGTCAATAAAATGTTTAACCAGCATATCGGTGACACGATGGAGGTTTATGTCGATGACATCGTGGTAAAAAGTCTTAGAAAGGAAGACCACTTGGAGCACCTCAAGCAAGCATTCGATATCATGAGAACCTATAACATGAAGCTAAATACGAAGAAAAGTAGCTTTGAGTGCAATCTAGAAAATTCTTGGGACACTTGGTAAGCCAACGAGGAATAGAGGTTAACCTCACACAAGTCAAGTGTATTCTAGAGATGGGACAGCCAAAAGACGTACCGGCCGTCCAATGACTCACGGAATGTCTCGCAGCATTAAACAGATTCATATCCAGATCTGGAGATAAAAACAGAGCATTCTTTGAATCCATCAAAGGCAAAGGCATAAACAAGAGAACCGGGAAAAGTAATTATGTATGGACCGATGCTTACCAGAGGGCATTTGAAGATATAAAGAAGTACCTAAGCAATCCTCAGATCCTCTCAAAGCCCGAACCATGAGAAAAATTATACTTGTATCTGACAGCATCGGAAGTAGCCATAAGCTCAGCCTTGGTACGTGCGTAAGGTAAGATACACTTACCAATATACTACGTCAGCTAGGTGTTGCATGAAGC
>JAPKLY010003407.1:0-18874 GCA_026898435.1 Prunella vulgaris | reverse complement strand
TGGATCAGCTTTGGAATCTGAATCAGCTGGCCCAATGATGTCCAAGTTACTTCCTCTTAAGAATTTGGTGTGATTGTACTCAACAACCCATTCCTCATCCCACTCATGCTGGGGCAGCAGATGATTCAGAAGGATAGTGATCTTGGTGGCCATGGAGCACTTTGATTTGAAGCTATAAACCAGTTGCCCATTCACCTCCTTCGCAACGCACCTCTTGGACTCATGTTCCAGCAGGAACCATAGCAGACTCACCCAGTCTGCTTGCACCCCATCAAGAATCGTGTGAGCCACACTCAGGCGAAGTTTGGTAATAGCATCCAAACTCCCCTGTTCCGCCAAGATGACCTTGGTCACCACATCCATCAATAACCGGAAATGCCTCCTCAGCATGGACTTCTTCAGATTCGTGGTGGTGTCCCTGTGACTCTTCCTGGCCATTAACTTAAAAGTTTCCAGGTAGTCGGCTTCTTTGTATTTGTGAGGTTGGACACCAGTGGAGGATAGACCAAAGAGATCAGCAACTGCATCCTTCGAAATAACAACAATCTGACCGTCAATCAAGGAGCCTATAGAGTTTGGACTGAACTGGGCCTTGAGAAGGAATTGGAAGGCATAGAAGTTTAGGGTTTTATGGTCGGGGGGGTCATGGAGATGAAGGTTCGGAGATTGTGATGTTGAAGGAGGTTTAGGATTTCTCTAATTTCAGGAACCCTAGTCATGTCGAAATCGACACACATCTCTGCATACATCTTTTCCTTGAAAAGTTTTTGCATTGCCTTGGATGTCATATCTTCAACACAGAGATTAGATATGCAGAGAATAATATGCAAGAGTAAGGTAGAAAGAAGTCGGAGTAGAAAGGTTTTCTGAAAGAAGTTAAATGGGTATATATAGTATTCGAAAAATATGAGCAGATTTTCCAAAATAAAAAACAAATCAAGTTTGATCGTAGATTTGTATCTTGCATCACACAAATCAAAGGTCCAGAATAAATGACCTTTGAGAATTTTGGAGGTGATGCGTGGGTGTCAGGATTTCGAAAGGTTTTGACCGCCTCAAAAGATTCGCCTTTATGAAAAAGGTAATGATGAAAGCGCTTTTTGAGAAAATTTAGGCGGTGTTAAATTAATTACAACTGACACCTTATTTTGAAAAAGGTAATAAATCCCCGATTTTTCGTAAGAGAAGAGATTTGATTGCCAATTTTCTAAAATAATTTTAGAAATTAGGGATTTATTAATTTTTGAAAAGATTTGATAGATAAAATAAAATTTTAAAAATCGACATAAAGATCATAGAAATACTTATCGAGAAGCTGATGTGGTAAAGTCAGCTGATAAGAGCGATCCTCATGAAAATCTTTTCTGCTCATCTGGGTCTTTAATGTCAACTGACATTGACCAGCTGAAGCAAAGTGGCCTAGTCTGACTTTCATAACTTATCCCTGTATCAAGTTAGAAGGAAAGATTAAGTAGACATACCAGATCAGCTGATGTGAGGATCAGCTGATTACTTCAGCAGAATAGTCCTCAGCTGGATACCAGCTGACTACCCGTTTACCCAAAAACTTTCTTTCTATAGAACTGCTCCTCCATCTATCATTCCTAACTCTGCTACTAATTCTCTGAATCTTACCTCTGCTAAGGGTTTGGTAAGCACATCTGCTCTCTGCTTCTCCGTATGAATCTTCTCCATCCTGATATCTCCCTTCTCAGCATGATCCAGAAGAAAATGATGTCTTATGTCCACATGCTTGCATCTAGTATGGAGAACTGGATTCTGAGTAATGGCAATTGCACTTGTGCTGTCACAGAAGATGGGTATCTCTTCTGTGATCACATTGTAGTCCCTCAGCTATTGTCTGATCCAGAGCAGCTGAGAACAGCAGCTACCAGCACCCATGTACTCTGCCTCTGTTGTAGAAGTAGCTACTGAAGTCTGTTTCTTGGAGAACCAAGATATCAACTTACTTCCCAGAAACTGACATGTGCCAGAAGTTGATTTCCTATCAATCTTGCATCCTCCATAGTCAGAATCTGAATACCCACTCAGCTGAAAGTTGTCATCAGCTGGGTACCAGAGGCCTAGATTGTAAGTACCCTTCAAATACTTTACAATCTTCTTTGCTGCTTCCAGATGAGATTTCTTAGGATTTGCCTGAAACCTTGCACACACCCCTACTGCAAAGCTGATATCAGGTCTGCTGGCAGTGAGATACAGCAGAGAACCAATAAGTCCCCTATATTGTGTCTGATCCACTTTCTCACCAGCCTCATCTGGATCCATGCTAAAGTTTGCCATCATTGGAATCTTAGCTTCTCTGCTGCTACTGACTCCAAACTTTTCTATCAAATTCTTGGCATACTTAGCTTGGCTAATGAAAGTTCCATTGGACATCTGCTTCACCTGCAGTCCAAGGAAATAAGTCATCTCCCCCATCATGGACATTTCAAACTTGCTGGTCATCAGCTTGCTGAACTCATCACACATCAGCTTGTTGGGGGAGCCAAAGATGATATCATCCACATAGATCTGCACTAAGAGGATATCATCTCCATCTTCCTTTCTGAACAAGGTTTTGTGTATCTTTCCTTTACTGAATCCACTATCCAGTAGGAACTGTGATAGAGTATCATACCAAGCTCTAGGTGCCTGCTTTAGTCCATATAAAGCCTTCTGCAACCTATAAACCTTGTTCCCAATCTCAAATCCTGGTGGCTGTTCCACATAAACCTCTTCTTCCAGGATTCCATTCAGAAAAGCTGACTTGACATCCATCTGATATACCTTGAACCCTTTGAAAACAGCATAGGCCAGAAACAATCTAATGGCTTCTAGTCTTGCCACAGAAGCAAATGTCTCATCATAGTCAATCCCCTCTGACTGTGAATACCCCTGGGCTACTAGCCTTGCCTTGTTTCTAACCACTACATCATTTTCATCCTTTTTGTTCTTGAATACCCACTTAGTACCTATGACCTTCTGATGTTTGGGCCTCTCCACTAGAGTCCAAACTTCTTGTCTTGCAAACTGATTTAGCTCATCTTGCATAGCTACAATCCAGTTTGGATCTTCAAGAGCTTCATGGATATTCTTGGGTTCTATCAGAGACACATAACAGCTGAATTGAGCACCCAAGTTTAGGTTTCTTCTGGTCTGAACACCTACACTTGGATCTCCTAGAATCTGTTCAGCTGGGAAATCAGACAATGTCTTCTCGCCCCTTTGAGGTGCCATAGTCTGCTCCTCTTGGGTCTTGTCTGATATTCCCCCTTGGTTAGTGTCAGGAGTCAATGTGCCATCATCTGGTGCTGATGAGGACTTATCAGCTGATTTGGGCTCATCATCTGAATCTGAATCTGATTCTATCCTAGGTACCACTACCTTAATCAGATCTGGTTTTTCTGACAGATTCAGCTGATCCACCTCTTCTGCTAGCTTCTCCTTGCTGTACTCATGAAAAGATTCATCAAATACAACATGGGGTGTCTCCTTCACACAGAGAGAGACTTTATTAAAGACTCTATAGGCTTTGCTACTTCCAGAATATCCTAAGAATATTCCTTCAGCAACCTTAGCATCAAAAATCTTTAACTTAGTCTTTCCATTGTCATGGATGAAACACCTACACCCAAAAGTATGGACAGAGGAAAGGTTAGGAGTTTTACCCTTGTACATTTCATAAGGAGTCTTCCCATGTCTCTTGACTGGTAAACACCTATTTTGGATGAAGCAGGCAGTGTTGATGGCTTCTGCCCAAAACCTTTGAGGAGTCTGATATTCAGCTAACATAGTCCTTGCTGCCTCCTTGAGGGTTCTGTTTCTCCTCTCAGCTAACCCATTCTGCTGAGGTGTTCTGGCAGCTGATGTCTCATGCTGAATACCATTATCCCTGCAATAGTCAGAAACAATAGAGTTAAGAAACTCAGTACCTTTATCACTTCTGATTCTGACTATGCTGAGGTCCAGCTCCTTCTGAATCCTCTTGAACAGCTCTAGCATCTTGACCATAGTCTTATTCTTCTTGAACAAGAACACTACCCAAGTGAATCTTGTATAGTCATCAACAATCACCAGTGTGTACTTCCTTCCACTGAAACTAAGAGGTGAGACAGGTCCAAACAAGTCCATATGAAGCAGCTGGAGTGCTTTTGTTGTTGAAGTACTCTGCACATCTTTGAATGAGGCTTTAGTCTGCTTTCCTTTCTGACAGGCATCACACTTCTGCTCAGATGCAAACACCTCATTTGGTAGACCTCTGACTAAACCCTTCCTTGCAACCTTGTTGAGAGTCTTGAAGTTCAGATGACCTAACCTCTTGTGCCAGAGCCAGTTGATCTCTGATGAGCTTTTAGCAACCAAACATGAGTCAGCTGGACAGCTTGCAAAATCTGCAAGATACATATTACCTCTTCTGAGGCCAATTAGTAGCACCTGCTCATTTAAATCATTAATAACAAGACAAGAGTTCTTAGAGAATCTTACTGAATATCCCTTGTCACAGAATTGGGATACAGACAGAAGATTGTGCATGAGCCCTTCTACATAGTAGACTTCTTCAACTCTTGTTCCTTTGATCAGCAGGGTGCCTACTCCTCTGGTGACTCCAAAATTATTGTCACTGAACACAACTCTAGGCCCATCCAGCATTACAAAGTTCTGGAGAAGATGCTTCTCAAAGGTCATGTGCTTCGAGCACCCGCTATCAATGTACCAGACATGGCCCTTGGCTTCTCCTCTTTCTATAGGGCTAGAGTTAACCTGAAATTAAAACTCAGGCTTTAGGTACCCTATCTTTGGGTCCTGATTGGTTAGTTTCAACTTTCTGGATCCATAGGTAGAGATCATCCTTATGAGGTTTAGGAGATCTCAACCTTCTACCATACTTATCCACAAAAATCATCTCCCTCAGAGGATCTTTTCTGGGGCGATGAGTGATAACAGCAGGTTTGTAGGTGGGCTGCTCAAAAGGATAATTTCGGCTTGAGCCTCCGAATGACTCATAAACTTTAGCCGGTGAAGGCTTGCCTACTTTGGTTACATTAAAAGTAACCCATGGCTGAGGTCTGTTTCGCTTGGGTTTACTCTGCTGAGATGACCCAGGCTTATCATTCCTCTGCTGATTCTGCTGAGGTCTCCTTGTCTTAGCTGAGCTATGACTTGGATTCCTCTTCTGATCTCGAGGCTTCTGAGCTTTGGACTTATGTTGGTTGTCAGCAGACTTCTGAGTTTTAGTACTCTTCTGCTCTGCTGAAACCTTTTGATCACCAGCAGACTTCTGAGCTTTGGAGCTCTTCTGTCCAGCTGGGACCTTTTCTGTCCCTCTGCTCTTTTGCCCTTCTGATCCAGATGCAGGCTCAGCTAGCCCTTTACCCTTTCGAGGATCCCTAATTAATTCACTGTCACCTTTCTTCTTTTTTTGTGGTTTGGGTTTGGGATAACCAAGACCCCTTTTATCATTCACAGTTTGTGAGGACTCAGCTATTTCAGACACGTCATTCTTTGCCTTAGTCAGCTGATCCACTTTCAGCTGAAGCTGCTGTGAATTTTTGATTATCAGTTCATTCTGCTTGAAGAGTTCATCGAACTTAGCTGTCAGCAGATTATGTTCTTCACTTAAGACAGTGTTCTCAGAAAGTAGCTTTTCTATCAGCTTCTCCTGTTCCTCACATTTTGCTATTAAGTCAGCAGACTTGTTAGCTTGTAAGTCATAGGATATCACTGGTAGTCTAGCATTTTCCAGATCTAGTCTTAAGCTTAAAACTTCAGCTTTTAGACTTGAGTTCTCCTCTTCCAGCTTAGAACAAACTTTTAAGGAGGATTGGAGATCAGACAACAACTTGTGTAAATTTGACTCCATAGAATAGGTGGAGGAGCAAGATGAGCTAACAGAGGGGGTAGGAGAATTTACCTCTTCTACCTTAGCCATGAGGCAAATATCATCCTCTGATTCAAAATCAGATGAGGATGAGGATGAGCTGATATCCTGCTTCTCCTCCTCTGCCAGCAGAGCTCTCTTATCAACGAACCTGCGATCTCTCTTGATCCTCTTCTCTTCTCTCTCCCTTGGGGTAAGCTGAGGACAATCATAACTAAGATGTCCTGGCTTGTTGCAAGTGAAGCTGTTGTTAGAATTTACTGATTATGTTTGTTATGTGGCTTTAAATCGGATTAATTCTACCAAACAATAATCTTATGATTTTGTGTTCTTGGGGAGGGAGAGAAGAGAGTTTAGAGAAAGAAATATTATAGTAGGCACTGTATTGATTTTCAGAATTGTGTGAATAGTACAAGAGAGGTCTTATTTATAGGTGTGTGAGTGTGAGACGGCACCTAACGAGCCTATGTGGCTTCCGGTGTTGATGAGGGTTCCTTACCCCCGTCTTGGTCTCTTACACTGCTTCCTTTACCATGCCTCGTCCTACTACTATGCCTTAGACTGGATGGGCCTCATTAAAAACCTCGTCGTAAACCACCCTTGTGGATAAACCGGACGGAGGGAAAAAGAGCGCACCATTGGGGTCCTATTTGACTAATAGGCGAGCTCGTCGGCGAGCTCGGAGATGGGCTACAGTGGTTTGGGCGAGCTTTGGGGTGATGATGGAACTCGACGAGGCCTTCCTGGGGATACAAGGCGAGCTCTGGGCGAGCTCCAGGATGACAGATGACCCCTTCTGGGCGAGCTACGCAGGTGAGTCATCTCCATGTAGGCGAGCTCCTCACCTTTAAGGATTTGGGTGGGTCCTGACGACCTGCCAAACCTTGGCGATTATTCATATACGAATGGTACTAGTTCGCCAGTCCAACATTTGCCCCCAGCTCGCATGTGTCATGACCTCGTCAAATGTGCAGACGAGCTGGAGAACTTGAAGTTCGGCGAACTGTCCCTGGGCGACTGCCGAGCTAGCAGGCGAGCTCGGTGAAGGTGGTTATTCTTGGTCGTCGTGGTGTGGGAATCCAGGGGTCATGCACGCCTTTTGAGACCTCGGTTCCCGCCCACCGTCATATCATCTTTCAAATTTCTTACAAACAGGCCCCTGTACTTTGTGAATATCACACCTCGCCCCGACATCTATAAATAGGGGGAAATGGATTCATTTCCTCACTTCTTGCATTTTGAATTCTCAGAGCTTTCCCGACGACCGATTTTTCTTGTGCTCGATGGATTTTCGAAGGCTCTTCAAGGTAGGATTCGATTTCTTTTCCCTTCTCTTCTATCTTTTTATTTGATTTTTCTGTTGTTTCTTCAGGATTACGGAATTTTGGACCGTGGGTTGCACCGAGAAACTTTGCATTTCCCTGACTTTCGGACTATTGGATTTTGAACTAAGAAACTCTTGAACTTCCCTGAGACCATGTCGACACATTCATCGAGTAGGACTCTTTCGGACTAGAATCCTGACAAACGGCCAATAATTAAGGATGAGCCACTTCGGGTTTCGTATGTAGAGATCGGCTCCAGCTCCGAGGTGATCTCGGCAGCTCGCCAGGTCTCCGGCGAGCTACGTAGCGATCCGGAGGAAGGAGCCTCCAGTTCTGTATACCGCGAGGTGTGGGAGGAAGGTGGCGAGGTCGCCCAAGAAGAAAGAGTTGCCAGTGGCAACGAAGGGCCTGAGGAGGTTGAGGAGGGCGCTGCCGAGGTCGGTGGGGAGGGTGGCGAGCTGGAGGAGGTCACGCTCGAATGGTTCCGCCGCATCGGTTTTCCGGAACCTCAGCTGGTTGAGTACCAGGTCCCCGCCCAGGTGGCTCACCCATTCGATTGGAATGAGTACGTCGCCGAGTATGCGGCAAGCTTTCCTTGCCCGAATCGGGCACCTCGCACCGACCCCGCCGACCTGGAAGAAGTCGTCCCTTCTGAGTACAAGGCTGGCGAGGTGGTGAGCCTTATTGATGAATGCGACCTGCCTATTATACGCAGGGAGTATCGCATCCCACTGGATATTTTTATGTATGCCCCGATGAAGGATGAGCGGGCCGACGCACCTCCTGAGGGGATGACCATTTTGAACGTAGATGTCTTGAGGGCCAGGCTTACTTTGCCGCTGCACCCGATCATTGGCCAGTATTTTGCTGACAATAATCTGGCCATCACCCAGCTCACACCGAATGCATGGAGTAACCTCCTCGCCGCCCTGTCTATTTTTGGGTTGGAGGGTTATGAGAACGCGACGACCTCGGCGGACCTGGGCGAGTGCTTTGCCGTGACCAAGCGGGCGCAGGATGGCGCGGGGTATTATTATCTGAAAGCTCGTCCAGGGGAGAAATTTCTTGGGGACCTGCCCAATAAAGTCCGTGAATGGAAGAAGCAGTTTTTCTTCGTAGGCGGCGACTGGCGAGCCTCCAACACGTATCATGGACGGGGTGATCGTATTCCTACTCCAGAGGGATATGGGGAAGCCAGCAGTAGGTCGCCTATTTCGGTGTGCGTGGGTTGAATTAGATATACTAATTCTAAATTTCTTTCCTTTTGCAGTTCCGAAGTGACACAAATCCAGCCGGGGCAGGCCTAGAGTGTCGGAGCAGTTCGACGTGGTGCGCGCCATCTGCTGTTTGAGAAGCGAGAAGGACAGACAGGTCACCCATTTGTGCGCGCACCATTGCCTGCGGCTCGCCGGGCTCCTTACACTACCGCATCACCTTGATATCCAAGGTCCCAAGCTCTCAGGTCCAACTCTTTGCAGCTCGCCTATGGGGGGGGTAGCTCGCCCATCATGCTGATATTTGTAATTTTTGTGCAGGTGGTAGCTTCGTTGCCATCCCGATCGCCGAGGTCCCCGAGGCTTATCAACTCGTGAAAGAGCGATTCGAGATGGGCCCACCTCGCCCCAACAGACTTGCCCCGCCGTCTGTGCTCGCACTGGAGGCGAGCAAGAAGGCAGAGCTCACCTCCAAAAAGGGCGAGGCAGGTGGGTCGGGAGCCCACAAGGAGAAAGCCAAGGCTCCTAAAAAGTCCAAGGCATCGGAGGTCGCCCGGGTCGGGCGAGGTGGAGGACGAGCTGTTGCCCCCTACGAGCGAGGTCGAGGAAAGAGGGGGCCCAAGGTGGTGGTGGATCCCGAGCTGGCGAGGAGGATCCCCCAGCTCGCAAGAGAGCGAGATACACCGGCCTGGTTGACGAGGAGTCCGACCGGGCTGAGAGGACCTTGACGAGGTCGGGACAGGGGGGCTCTGTCCAATCCACCGCCCCGCTAGCGGCCACGCCCATTCGGAGTTCGCCCCCTTCGCCTTCTCCATTCGGGGTGCAAACCACCGACGACACGCTACTGGGTTGGGATCCTGACCGAGCTCAGTAGGTAGCTCGCCCAATTGACTTCCATTGCTTTTCAATCCTTTATTTTTCTAACAGTTTTCATCTGTTTCGATATCGTAGTTACGCCCCAATCGCCTTCCCGAACCGCCACGAGGTTCTGCATGCCTTTGAGCAATCTCGCTCTCTCACTTCGATGCAGAATCTCCCTCCGGGCATAGCCCAGGATGCTGTGACCGAGATGCCTAGGCATTGGACGACCCCGTTGGTGGCGGGTATCAACAGTCATGACCTGAGGGAGAACCTCCTTCTTTCGGGCCACTATGCGAGTAGATTGGTGCTCTCCAATCAAAAGGCCCTCGAGCAGGTTGCCGAGTTGGAGGCGGGTCGCTCCAACAGGAACAGGCGGATGCTGGCATTGGCGGACTCTGCCGACAAAGCAAAAAAATAGGTGCAGCTCGCCGAGGAACGGGCCGAGGCATCGCTGGCCACCGAGCAAAGCGCCCTCCAGCAGCTTGAGACCGTCAAACGCCAGCTCGCCAGGCTCGAGCAGGAGACGGAGGCAAGGATAAGGGCTAAGGAAGAGGAGCTCGCAGCCCAGCTCGCCCAGGAGGTCGGCAGCCACGGGATTACGAAGAAAGACCTCGCACTGCAGTGGGGTCTGGTGAAGAGCTCCAACGCCGAATGCGAGAGGCTAAGGGGCGAGCTAGAGGCGAAGGCGAATGAGATCGCCGAGCTGCGGAGTGTCGCTTCCTCCTCGCCGGACCTGGCGGCCGTGAAGGCCGAGGCCTCTGACAGAGGATGCGTCCAATGTTATGCTGAGGTTCTGCGGACTCTCTGGTGGGCCCGAGCTCATAGGGACGACGAGGTGGAGACAGTCGTGGGCGACTTTAAGGCATGCCTGGACCGAGTTCCCTTCCCCGATGGCGCCGAGCTAGATATCGGCGACCTACCTGAGCTTGGCTTTTCCCTCGACTTTGTACCGGACCGCTTTCGAATTATCAAGACAGTCAAGGTGCCGGAGCTGAACCTTGGAGAGGCAGAAGAGGTCGCTCGTGAGGGAGATCGCGTTCCCATCACTGTCGAGCAACTGCAGGAGGCCTGTGGGGACGCTATGCTAAACCTGGGCGAGTTTGATGCTAGCGGGCTGACTGGTAATATCACTTCTGAGGCTGAACTCGCCATTCCAGCTTCCCAGGTCGCCGCTGCCCCTGCCAAGGTCACCGCTGATGTGCCTACTGTCGCCTCCGAGATGCCTTCCGATGTCCCCGCTGCTTCGGGGATTTAGGATTTTTCCATGCTTTCGTAGATTAGCTTTTTTTAATTTCCAACTTGTAGTAGGTCACCTGGTTGTGGAGCTCGCCCAGAAGGAGCTCCCTTTTTGTAGCTTTACTTTTCGTTCAAGTAGATTCAGCTCGCCGGGCACATGCAGCTCGCCCAGAAGGAGCTTTTTGTAGTTCAAAGACGGCCAGCTGGTCGGCCTTTGTGGCCAGCACTACTACTCATACTTAGGATTTTTTCAAGTATATTTTTTACTTGAAAATTTCTTAAGTATCTTTTGAATATAAGTCGAGCATTTTTTGTCCAACTCTTTTCCTTTATGTATTTGCGCTTTTACATTATAATTTCGTAAATAGCTCGTTTTTGTTTATTTTTCTGGTACATAATTGTTCGTCTTATTCTACTTCGAGAAGCGAATTGTTCGTTTTACGTCACTTATGACTACGAATTGTACCTCTATTTTGAGAGTGCGTATTCTTCATCTTACGCCACTTAGGGCCACGAATCGTTCGTCTTAGACCACTTAGGGCGGCGAACTGCACTTCGATTGATTCACGTTGGGCCATTGAGTTTCATGAACCTTGCCTTAGACGTTTCTTCGTCTTTTTCGCAAATTTTTCTAACTTGTGGCAGTAGGTGCTTAGCGCCCTTTTAAGAAGGGTACCTTCGCGACCATGGGCACTTTGGCCTTTGCCCTCGAGCTATTTGATTATAACGTTTGGGACCTTGGTCCTTGCGCATTGAGGATTTTTGAGCATGTGGGCGAGCTAGGTTTGGCGAGCTACCAGGAGCAGTGGGCGACCTGGTGCAGCTCGCCTGGTGGGAGAGCTGCGCAGGTCCAAACACTTGGGAATTTTTCTGAATTTTTTCTGACTTTTCATAGTGGTGTAATTTACATCGGTTGCCATCGACATTTCCGATGCAAACCTTCGACTAGTCTATTACAGGATTCTAGTCTATTGGTAGAACTTTTTTAGATGTGCCGAGCTCCAGGTGTATGACGAGGCTTTGCCTTTTGCGTCTTCTAGATCATAGGTACCGTTCGGCCAGGCTGCAGTGACCCGGAATGGTCCTTCCCAGTTTGAACCGAAAACACCTGGTGGGGCCATCAATTTCTTTTTTAACACCAGGTCTCCGACCTTGAACTTTCGGTCTCGGACCTGAGAGTTGTAATATTTTTCCGCTCTGCGCTTGTAGGTGGCGTTTTTCATTTCTAACGAAGCTCTGGTCTCTTCGATCAGATCTTTTTCTACTGCCAAGGTTTCATCATTCTTTTCTTCATCATACCCCACCACCTTCCAAGTTTTGTTCTGGACTTCTACCGGGACTACGGCTTCGGTCCCGAAGGCTAGGGCAAACGGGGTCTCCCCGGTGCTGGCCCTATAGGAAGTTCTATAGGACCATAGGACCTCCGGGAGTTCGTCTGCCCAGCTCCCCTTCTTTTCTTCTAGGCGGAGCTTCAAAATGTGTTTCAGGATCTTGTTCACCGCCTTGACTTGGCCGTTCGACTGGGGGTGATACGGAGTTGAGTAGTGCTTCTTGATGTTCCATGAACTGCAGAAGTCCCTCAGCTTCTGTCCGTCGAACTTCCTTCCATTATCAGTGATGACCGACTGCGGGAGTCCAAACCTGCAGTTCAGGTTTTTCCAAATGAAGCCGATCATCCTTTCTTGGGTTATGGTGGTGAGAGCTTCGGCCTCAGCCTACTTAGTGTAGTAGTCTACTGCTACGACAGCAAACTTTACACCGCCTCTGCCAGGTGGAAATGGGCCGATCAAGTCGATACCCCATTTTGCGAAAGACCACGGGCTGAAAACCGACTTAAGCTGGTTGGCTGGGGAGTGGATGTTAGGTGCGAAAAGTTGGCACTTTCGGCACCTTCGAGCGAAGCTGATGGCATCTTTGCGAAGAGTGGGCCAGTAGTAGCCCTGTCTGATCGTCTTATATGTCAATGCTTGCCCCCCAGCGTGACTCCCACAAATCCCTTCGTGAATTTCTTCTAACACTTCGGACCCCTGCTTCCTAGTTAGGCATTTGAGTAGGGGTAGAGAGAATCCACGTTTATAGAGTTGACCGTCCAGCAGTGTATATCTGGCAGCTTGCTTTACTAACCGGCTAGCTTCTCAGGTGTCCACGGGGGTTGTTCCGTCTGTTAGGTATTTCTGGATTGGAGTGCACCAATCTTCACCACCTTCATTGTCCTCCTGCCCCCCGCTCGAGGTTTGATTTATCTTGTAATCGGACATCGAGGGGTTTTTCAGTGTGGTGATCACAACCTCCGTGAATTCGGCTTCGCCGTTGCTAGTAGCTAGCCGGGCTAGAGCATCTGCTTGTGTGTTCTCTAGCCGCGGTATCTGATTGATGTAAACTTGTGTAAACATCGAGATCAGATGCGCGGCTATTTTCTGGTAGGTCATCATCTGCTGGTCTTTTACCTCATATTCCCCCCGGACTTGGGATATTATTAGCTGGGAATCTCCAAAAACTTGAAGATTGGTTGCCCCCACAGCTAATGATAGCCTAAGTCCTGCTATCAACGCTTCATACTCCGCCTCATTGTTGGTTGCTCGAAAGTCGAACCAAATTGCGGAGGTGAAGACTTGTCTGTCTGGGCTGATCAGGACCACGCCGGAGCCTGCTGCCATGCTAGTTGATGATCCGTCCACGTAGAGATGCCACGGAGCTATACGCCCCCTCGTCGGATCTTGTGGGAAAGTTAGCTCGACGATGAAGTCGGCCAGTGCTTGTCCCTTGACCACTGTTCGGGGTGCGTAGGTTATACCGTATTGGCTAATCTCCAGTGACCATTTCAGCAGGCGTCCAGCAGTGTCTGGGCGCTGTAGTATTTGACGCAGTGGGAACGTTGTCAGCACCTCTACCGGATGGTCAAAGAAGTATGGCTTCAATTTTCTAACACTCATCACCAGTGCATAAGCCAGCTTATCTGTTGGGGTGTACCGCAACTCAGCTTCATGTAAGACTTGGCTCACGTAGTACACTGGTAGGTGTGTTTTCGCCTCTTCTCGGACCAGGACGGAGCTGATGGCCACCTCCGACGCGGCTAGGTACAGATACAGCTTCTCTCCAGGTATTGGCTTCGACAGAACCTGTGTATCCGCCAGGTATGTTTTGATATCTTCGAAGGCTCGTTGGCATTCATTTATCCAGACGAAGTGGTTTTTGGGGTTGAGCTTGTTGGCCTTGGCCGCCTCTTTGTACCTCCATGTGTTTGCCTTAATTGCCTCGAAAAATGGACGATTTTGGTCGCCGGACCTGGAGATGAATCTGTTCAGGGCTGCCATGCACCCTGTCAGCCTTTGAATTTTTTGGATGGAATCGGGTATACCCATCTCGATTATGCATTGGACCTGTGTTGGGTTGACCTCAATTCCCCGCTGGCTAACTAGGTGCCCCAGGAACTTCCCAGAGTGTACGCCAAAGCTGGTCTTTTTGGGGTTCAACTTCATGTTGTAGTGGCGCAGTATGTCGAAGGTCTGTTTCAGGTGGTCCAGGTGGTCCTCCTTTCTCAAACTCTTGACAACTATGTCGTCCACGTACACCTCCATGGATTCGCCAATGTGTTGGTCAAACATTTTGTTCACCAATCTTTGGTAGGTAGCTCCGGCGTTGATGAGTCCGAACGTCATCCTTTCCCAGCAATACATGTTCTTATTAGTGTAGAACGCCGTGTGTTCCTGGTCATCTGGGTGTAGAGCTATCTGGTGATAGCCCGCAAAAGCATCCATGAATGTCATCATCTCATGGCCTGCAGTGCTGTCCACTAGCTGGTCAATGTAAGGTAGTGGGAAGTTGTCCTTCGGGCATGCTTTGTTCAGGTCTGTGAAGTCAATGCAGAGTCTCCACGTCCCATTGTGTTTCTTCGCCAGGACGGGGTTCGCGACCCATTGCGGACACAGAGCTTCCTTGATGAGCCTGTTGTCTAACAACTTCTCCACCTCAACAGTCAGAGCCGCGTACTTATCTGGTCCATACTTTCTTCGCTTTTGGCTTACGGGTCTCCTCGTCGGATCTATGTTAAGTCTGTGGCAAGCATGTTCCAACGGGATTCCCGTCATGTCTTCGTGAGACCAGGCAAACACGTCCAGGTTGGCCATCAAGAAGAGCTCCATCCTCGCCCGATACGGTTCAGGTAACTCAGAACCGATAAAAAGTTCTAAGTCCCTTTCCGGGTCCACCGGGAGTGCCCTCAACTCTTCCATGGGGGTTGCTTTTCTCTTTTGACTTTTCCACCTCGGGTCGCTGATGAACTCGTCCCACTCCCCTTGTGACATCTGTGCAGGCTCTTGGCCTATGCGCGGTTCGAGGTCATCGGGTTGGCTCTCAGCTTGGGCGAGCTCGTCAGCTGTGAACACCTCCGGTGGTCTGTCAGCTTGGGATGGTGTGGTGACTTGGGGAGTCGGGTCAACGTCCATTGGTGTTGGTTCTTGACCTCCCGCAGGTCCCCCACCTTGGGCCTCATCAGCTACCTCCATGGGAGTAGGTTGCTGTCCCTGCGCAGGTACCGACCCCTGCGCAGGTCTCAACACTTGGGTTTCTTCCAAGTCCTCCATTGGTGTCGGTTGTGTGTCTTGCACAGGTCCAGTGCCTTGGTTGATTTCTAACAAATCGCCTACCTCCATCATCTCAGTTTCGACCGAGATGATGTCTAGGATGGTTGGCTCGTCTGCAGGAATCTGTACGTCCTCTTCGAGGATGTGGACTTGTGTAACAGACTTCTTGACCCGGCCATCTTTGATTTGGAGTAAACACTCTCGGGCCTTTTTCTGGTCACCTTTTATAGTTCCGGCACCTTTTGGAGTTGGGAATTTTAAACAGTAGTAGTAGGTCGAACACGCCGCTTTGAATTCATTAATAAAAGGGCGGCCAAGAAACCCGTTGTAGGAGGACTGCTGGTCGACAACTAGGAAATCTATGAGCCTAGTCAGTCTCCTTTCGGGGTCCTCAGCCGATACAAGCTGGACGCTCAACCTAACACTACCTAGGGGGACGGTTACAGTTTCTCCGAACCCCACTATCCTAGCATTGCTAGGTTCCAGATACGACTCAAAATCACCTAAGGCATCCAAGGTGGATTTGAAGAGAATGTTGGTGAATGCGCCGGTGTCCACAAGTAGCCTGTGAACTCGGACGTTCATGATGTTGGCGGTTATCACCAACGAGTCGTTGTGGAGCATCAGTACCCCCTCCAGGTCCGCTGAAGAAAATGTCAGTTTGTCAGCAAGCTGTGAGATGGACCTGGGGCCGGAGCTGCCTTCCTGGACTTGGTTTATGGCCCGGATTTTGGCCTTCCTCTTTCTCCTGGATATGGAGGATCCCCCGTCCTAGAGACCTCCTGTAGCTCCGATTTCTTCCTCAAGAACCAAGAGTTCCCGAGTAGGCTCCATGTTTTGTTGAGGTTGGGGAGGTGCCCTCCATCTGTGATGGGGACCAGGTTGGTCTGCTTCCTCCTCCTCGTCATCGGAGGTAGCCCTCCTCTCGAACCTCGGTCTCTTAGCTGGGGCCTTCTTCACGAACTCGGCCAATTTCCCCTCCTCGTAAAATTTCCAGAGTTGCTTGAGGAGATCTCGGCACTCGCTGGTGAAGTGGCCGATGCCCTGATGGTAGGCACAGAATTTGTTGGGATTGAGCTTCGTGCGGTCCTGGCGGATTCGCCTCGGCTCTTCCAGCATGGCCTTGCCTTTGACGGCAGTGAAGACGTGGTCAACGGAGACAGTGAGGACCTGGTTGAGCTTTTCTTTGAGCTCATCTCCCTCGCCAAAGGCTTTTAAGTTCCGGGGAGCTTTGTAGGCGCCCCCGGACTTCTTCCCGTGGGGCTTCCTTTCCTCGTGGGCACTAACTTCTTTCAGTAGTGCCTCCTGCATAGCCGTGAACACCCCCGCCTTGTGACTGAATTCGCTGTAAGTGTTGGGACATGCGAGGTGCATTTCTTTCCAGAGGTCGGTACCCCTCTTGAGCCCGGCCATCGCTGCGACGACCTTGGTTTCTTCACTCACCGGCTCGCCTTCCAGCAGAATTTTGTCGAACCTTTCCAGGTACTGCTGGTCGGTCTCGCTCTCGCCTTGGTGGATGTTGGTGAGTCGGTGTTTCTGGGTAAGGTAGGACCCAAACCCAGAGAAGTGGGCCAGGAACTCCCGTGAGAGTTGGCCAAATGAGCAGATTGACCCCGGGGCGAGTGAAGAGAACCATCAGTGAGCTCGATCCCCTAGGGTCAGCGGGAAGTTCCGACACTGGGTGGAGTCGGTGGCGCCGACCGAAATCATGAAGTCCGCGTACTTGGCCAGGTGGACTTTCGGGTCCGATTCGCCTTCGTATGCGGACATCACTGGGAATTGAATTTTCTTCTGGACCGGTGCGTGGAGGATGGCAGGTGCCAATGGAGAGGTGGGGAGATCCGTGGCGTCAGGTCCGCCAGACTTGGCTGCTACTTGTGCTTGTAGCATTTCAACGACCTTTTTCAGTGAGGCCAGCTCGTCATCTCGGGTCACCTCCGGTAGAGGGTGCTCAAAGGTCATACATCTCGCGGACGCACATCCCTGAGGTGCCTCACTCTGGGGTGACCTCTCAGTGGCGGGCTGGAATTGGCATCCGCCGTGGGGGCCCAGTCGATCAGTGGCGGGTCTCCTCAGCCTTTAGTGGGCTGATCTGCGTGGCTGCTGATCGGAGTCCCCATGGGACGCAGCTGGGGCCGCCGTATGCTCATTCTCTTCGTATCTTGGGCCCAGGCGGCCTTGGAGGACTTCCCTCCTTTGTGATTGTGACTGGTGGGTGCCAGATGCCCCGGTGTAGGCGGACTCCCTTCCAGTGTAGGGAGCAGGACCCTCCTCCACCATTTTGGCCTTGCCGGCTCTCTCCCTGCGCTGGCGAGCCTGTGCCGAGCTCGCCTCCTGCTCGGTGGGGAGTACGCTGTAGTCCCCTCTGGTTTGGGTACCCTGAGTGGGCCTGGTCTGGTCCCGAGTTTCGGTGGCTGGAGCTATCCTGGGTACTAGGGTGAGCTCGTCCTGCTGTCGCTGCTGCAACCTTTGTAAGATCGCGATGGTGCGTTGGAGCTCGTCAGGATTGCTGACCAGGTCCCTTAGAGCGGGGGCCAAGTCCTCCTGGGTCACCGCAACTCGCGGAGGTCGCGGAGCTGTGGTGCTCTTCTGGGGAGGTGGTTGTGAGGTCTCCACCACCAGGCGTGAGGTCTCCACCTCGGCCTGGTTTTGATCACCCCCTTTAGACCTTCCCACAGCGGAGGAGGCCTGTCCCTTGACGGCTCGAGTGTTAGCCATTTTTGGGTTTCGGAGGGGGTAGCTTGCTGCAGGTCGCCGAGATGGAGGGAGGTCGCTGGAGTGGCGGAGATCGCCGGTGTGATGGTCGTCCAACTTAGGTGGAGCTGTGCAAGTTTTCGTCTAGCCTCGCGTGTGACGAATTATCCGAAATTTGGTTTATTCGTGTGCACGAGCGCGTTTGAAAACTTGTTCCGGGCCGATTTTGTGAAATCCGAAAACTTGGGTTTTTGTCCAGAAATCTGGGTTCTTCGTTTAAGGGATGAAGGTGTATGTGTATCTTCAAGTGTTCTTGGGTTTTATCAAGAACACCTTCAAATCTTCAAATCTTCAAGCAAACTCTAATGTTTCGTTCTTCAGATTTTTAATTTTTCAGGTTCGAGGCCCTTCCTCTAGCGCCAAATTGTTGTTAGAATTTACTGATTATGTTCGTTATGTGGCTTTAAATCGGATTAATTCTACCAAACAATAATCTTATGATTTTGTGTTCTTGGGGAGGGAGAGAAGAGAGTTTAGAGAGAGAAATATCATAGTAGGCACTGTATTGATTTTTAGAATTGTGTGAATAGTACAAGAGAGGTCTTATTTATAGGTGTGTGAGTGTGAGACGGCACCTAACGAGCCTATGTGGCTTCCGGTGTTGACGAGGGTTCCTTACCCCCGTCTTGTTCTCTTACACTGCTTCCTTTACCATGCCTCGTCCTACTACTATGCCTTAGACTGGATGGGCCTCATTAAAAACCTCGTCGTAAACCACCCTTGTGGATAAACCGGACGGAGGGAAAAAGAACGCACCATAGGGGTCCTATTTAACTAATAGGCGAGCTCGTCGGCGAGCTCGGAGATGGGCTACAGTGGTTTGGGCGAGCTCTGGGGCGATGATGGAACTCGACGAGGCCTTCCTGGGGATACAAGGCGAGCTCTGGGCGAGCTCCAGGATGACAGATGACCCCTTCTGGGCGAGCTACGCAGGTGAGTCATCTCCATGTAGGCGAGCTCCGCACCTTTAAGGATCTGGGTGGGTCCTGACGACCTGCCAAACCTTGGCGATTATTCATATAC
>JAPKLY010003406.1:0-17145 GCA_026898435.1 Prunella vulgaris | reverse complement strand
CTGGTTGATGTAAACTTGTGTAAACATCGAAATCAGGTGCGCGGCTATCTTCTGGTAGGTCATCATTTGGTGGTCTTTTGCCTCAAATTCCCCCCGGACTTGGGATATTATTAGCTGGGAATCTCCGAAAACTTGAAGATTGGTTGCCCCCACAGCTAATGATAGCCTAAGTCCTGCTATTAATGCTTCATATTCCGCCTCGTTGTTGGTTGCTTGAAAGTCGAACCGAATTGCGGAGGTAAAGACTTGTCTGTCGGGGCTGATCAGGACTACGCCGGCGCCTGCTGCCATGCTAGTTGATGATCCATCCACGTAGAGATGCCACGGAGCTATACGTCCCCTCGTCGGATCTTGTGGGAAAGTTAGCTCGACGATGAAGTCGGCCAGTGCTTGTCCCTTGATCGATGTTCGGGGTGCGTAGGTTATACCGTATTGGCTGATCTCCAGTGACCATTTCAGCAGGCGTCCGGCAGTGTCTGGACGTTGTAGTATTTGGCGCAGTGGGAACGTTGTCAGCACCTCCACCGGATGGTCAAAGAAGTAAGGCCTCAATTTTCTAACACTCATCACCAGTGCATAAGCCAGCTTCTCTGTTGGGGTGTACCGCAGCTCAGCTTCATGTAAGACTTGGCTCACGTAGTACACTGGGAGGTGTATTCTCGCCTCTTCTCGGACCAGGACGGAGCTGATGGCCACCTCCGACGCGGCTAGGTACAGATACAACTTCTCTCCAGGTATTGGCTTCGACAGGATCTGTGTGTCCGCCAGGTATGTTTTGATATCTTCGAAGGCTCGTTGGCATTCATTTGTCCAGACGAAGTGGTTTTTGAGGTGGAGCTCATTGGCTTTGGCCGCCTCTTTGTACCTCCGTGTGTTTGCTTTAATTGCCTCGAAAAATGGACAATTTCTATCGCCGGACCTGGAGATGAATCTGTTAAGGGCCGCCATGCACCCAGTTAGTCTTTGAACTTTTTGGATGGAGTCGGGTATCCCCATCTCAATTATGCATTGGACTTGTGTCGGGTTGACCTCGATTCCCCGCTGGCTAACTAGGTGCCCCAGGAACTTCCCAGAGTGTACGCCGAAGCTGGTCTTTTTGGGGTTCAACTTCATGTTGTAGTGGCGCAGTATGTCGAAGGTTTGTTTCAGGTGGTCCAAGTGGTCCTCCTTTCTCAAACTCTTGACAACTATGTCGTCCACGTACACCTCCATGGATTCGCAGATGTGTTGGTCAAACATTTTGTTCACCAATCTTTGGTAGGTAGCTCCGACGTTGATGAGTCCGAACGGCATTCTTTCCCAGCAGTACATGTTCTTGTTGGTGTAGAACGTCGTGTGTTCCTGGTCCTCCGGGTGCAGAGCTATCTGATGATAGCCTGCAAAAGCGTCCATGAATGTCATCATTTCATGGCCTGCAGTGCTGTCCACCAGCTGGTCAATGTGAGGTAGTGGGAAGTTGTCCTTCGGGCATGCTTTATTCAGGTCCGTGAAATCAATGCAGAGTCACCACGTCCCGTTGTGTTTCTTCACCAGGACGGGATTCGCGACCCACTGCGGACACAAAGCCTCCTTGATGAGCTTGTTATCTAACAACTTCTCCACCTCAACTGTTAGAGCAATGTACTTGTCTGGTCCATATTTTCTTCGCTTTTGGCGTACGGGTCTCTTCGTCGGATCTATGTTAAGCCTGTGGCAAGCATGTTCCAACGGGATCCCCGTCATGTCTTCGTGGGACCAGGCAAATATGTCCAGGTTGGACATCAAGAACAGCTCCATCCTCGACCGGTACGGTTCAGGTAACTCAGAACCGATGAAAAGTTCTAAGTCCCTTTCCGGGTCCACCGGGAGTGCCGTCAACTCCTCCATGGGGGTTGCTTTTCTCTTCTGACATTTCCACCTCGGGTCGTTGATGAGCTCGTCCCACTCCCTTTGTGACATTTGTGCAGACTCGTGGCCTATGCGCGGTTCGAGGTCATCGGGTTGGCTTTCGGCTTGGGTGGGCTTATCGGTTGTGAACACCTCCGGTGGTCCGTTAGCTTGGGATGGTGTGGTGTCTTGAGGGATTGGGTCAACATCCATGGGCGTTGGTTCTTGACCTCCCGCAGGTCCTCCATCTTGGGCCTCATCAACTACCTCCATGGGAGTTGGCTGCTGCCCCTGCGCAGCTCCCGACCCCTGCGCAGGTCCCAACACTTGGGTTTCTTCCACGTCCCCCATTTGTGTCGATTGCGTGTCCTGCACAGGTCCAATGCCTTGGTTGATTTCTGCCAAATCGCTTACCTCCATCATCTCAGTTTCGTCCGAGATGACGTCCAGGATGTTTGGCTCGTCTGCAGGGATCTGTACGTCTTCATCGAGGACGTGGACTTGTGTAACGGACTTCCTGACCCGACCATCTTTAATTTGGAGTAAACACTCTCGGGCCTTTTTCTGGTCACCTTTTATAGTTCTGGGACCCTTCGGAGTTGGAAATTTTAAACAGTAGTAGTAGGTCGAACACGCCGCTTTGAATTCATTAATAAAAGGGCGGCCAAGGAACCCGTTGTAGGAGGACTGCTGGTCGACAACTAGGAAATCTATGAGCCTAGTCAGTCTCCTTGCGGGGTCCTCAGCCGATACAAGTTGGACGCTCAACCTAACCCTACCTATGGGGACGGTTACAGCCTCTCCGAACCCCACTATCCTAGCATTGCTAGGTTCCAGGTACGACTCAAAATCACCCAAGGCATCCAAGGTGGATTTGAAGAGAATGTTGGTGAATGCGCCGGTGTCCACAAGCAGCCTGTGAACTCGGACGTTCATGATGTCAGCGGTTATCACCAACGAGTCGTTGTGGGGCATCAGTACCCCCTCCAGGTCCGCAGAAGAAAATGTTAGCTCGTCAGCGAGCTGTGAGGCGGACCTGGGGCCGGAGCTGCCTTCCTGGACTTGATTTATGGCCCGGATCTCGGCCTTCCTCTTTCTCTTGGATATGGAGAATCCCCCGTCCCGGAGGCCTCCTGCAGCTCCGATCTCTTTCTCAAGAACCAAGAGTTCCCGAGTCGGCTCCGTATTTTGCTGAGGTTGGGGAGGTGCCCTCCGTCTGTGTTGGGGACCAGGTAGGTCCGCCTCCTCCCCTTCGTCGTCGGAGGTAGCCCTCCTCTCGAACCTTGGTCTCTTAGCTGGGGCCTTCTTCACGAACTCGGCCAATTTCCCCTCCTCATAAAATTTCCAGAGTTGCTTGAGGAGATCTCGGCACTCGCTGGTGAAGTGGCCGATGGCCTGATGGTAGGCACATAATTTGTTGGGGTTGAGCTTTGTGCGGTCCTGGCGGATCCGCCTTGGCTCCTCCAGCATGGCCTTGCCTTGGACGGCAGTGAAGACATGGTCGACGGAGACAGTGAGGACCTGGTTGAGCTTTTCTTTGAGCTCGTCTCCCTCGCCGAAGGCCTTTAAGTTCCGGGGGGCTTTGTAGGTGCCCCCAGACTTCTTCCAGTAAGGCTTCTTTTTCTCGTGGACACCAACTTCTTTCAGTAGTGCCTCCTGCATAGCCACATACACCCCCGCCTTGTGGCGGAATTCGCTATAAGTGTTGGGACATGCGAGGTGCATTTCCTTCCAGAGGTCGGTGCCCCTCCTGAGTCCGCCCATCGCTGCGACGACCTTGGTGTCATCGCTTACCGGCTCGCCTTCCAGCAGAATCTTGTCGAACCTTTCCAGGTACTGCTGGTCGGTCTCGTGCTCACCTTGATGAATGTTGGCGAGTCGGTGCTTCTGGGTAAGGTAGGACCCGAACCCAGAGAAGTGGGCCAAGAACTCCGCGAGAGTTGGCCGAATGAGCAGATTGACCCCGGGGCGAGTGAAGAGAACCAGCGGTGAGCTCTGTCCCCTAGGGTCAGCGGGAAGTTCCGGCACTGGGTGGGGTCGGTGGCACCGACCGAAATTATGAAATCCGCGTACTTGGCCAGATGGACTTTTGGGTCCGATTCGCCTTCGTATGCGGATATCACCGGGAATTGAATTTTCTTTTGGACCGGTGCGCGGAGGATAGCAGGTGCCAATGGAGAGGTGGGGAGAGTCGTGGCGTCAGGTCCGCCAGACTTGGCTGCTACCTGTGCTTGCAGTATTTCAACGGCCTTTTTCAGTGAGGCCAGCTCGTCATCTCGGGTCACCTCCGGCGGAGGGTGCTCAAAGGTCGTGCGTCTCGCGGACGCACGTCCCCGAGGTGCCTCACTTTGGGGTGACCTCTCGGTGGCGGGCTGGAATTGGCGTCCGCCGTGGGGGCCTAGTCGGTCAGTGGCGGGCCTCCTCAGCCTTTCATGGGCTGACCTGCGCGGCTGCTGGTCAGAGTCCCCCTGGGACGCAGCTGGGGCTGCCGCACGCTCATTCTCTTCGTACCTCGGGCCCAGGTGGCCTTGGAGGACTTCCCTCCTTTAAGATTGGTGGGTGCCAGACGCCCCTGTGTAGGCCGGCTCCCTTCCAGTGTAAGGGGTGGGACCCTCCTCCCCCATTTTGGCTTTACCGGTCCTCTCCCTGCGTTGGCGAGCTTGTGTCGAGCTCGCTTCCTGCTCAGTGGGGAGTACGCTGTAGTCTCCCCTGGTTTGGGTACCCTGGGTGGGCCTGGTCTGCTCCCTGGTTTCGGCGGCTGGAGCTCGCCTAGGTACTAGGGCGAGCTCGTCCTGCTGTCGCTGCTGCAACCTTTGTAGGGTCGCGATGGTTCGTTGGAGCTTGTCAGGATTGCAGACCAGGTCCCTAAGTGCGGGGGCCAAGTCTTCATGGGTCGCCGCAGTTCGCTGAGGTCGCGGAGCTGCGGTGCTCTTCTGGGGAGGCGGTTGTGATGTCTCCACCACCCGGTGCGAGGTCTCCACCTCGGCCCGGTTTTGATTGTCCCCTCTAGACCTTCCCGCAGCTGCGGAGGTCTGTCCCTTAGCGGCTCGAGTGTTGGCCATTTTTGGGTTCCGGAGGGGGTAACTTATTGCAGGTCACCGAGGTGGGGGGAGGTCGCCGGAATGGTGGAGGTCGCCGGTGTGATGGTCGTCCAGCTTAAGTGGAGTTGTGCGAATTTTCGTCTAGCCTCGCGTGTTGATGAATTATCCGAAATTCGGTTTATTCGTGCGCACGCGTGCGTTTGAAAACTTGTTCCGGGCAGATTTTGCGAAATCCGATAATTCGGGTTTCTGTCCGGAGATCTGGGTTCTTCGCTCAGGGGATGAAGATGTGTGTGTATCTTCAAGTGTTCTTGAGTTTTGTCAAGAACACCTTCAAATCTTCAAATCTTCAACAAACCCTAATTTTTGTTCTTGAAGATTTCTTAATTTTCAGGTTCGATGCGCCCTCCTTCTAGCGCCAAATTGTTGACAGAATTTATTAACGGTGTTTGTTTATGTGGCTTTTCAACATATTAATTCTATCAAACAATAATTCAAGATTTTATGTTCTTGGATGTAATATGAGGAAGGAGAATAGAGAGAGAAATATTGCAAGAGTAGTAGTATTGATTTTCAGAATTTGTGAGGAATTGTCTGAATAGTACAAGAGAGGTCTTATTTATAGGTGTGAGAGTGTGAGACGGCACCTTACGAGCCTGTATGGCTTCCGGTGTTGACGAGGGTCCGTAACCCTCGTCCTGGTCCCTTACACTGCTACCTATGTTGTGCCTCGTCCTACTACTATGCCTTAGACTAGATGGGCCTCATTAAAAACCTCGCCGTAAACCACCCTTGTGGATAAACCGGACGGAGGGAAAAAGAGCGCACCACCGGAATCCTATAGACTAAGGGCGAGCTCATGGGCGAGCTCTTAGACGAGTCGGGCGATCTCTAGGCGAGCTCTATTGCCTTGCGTGATCTGTGAGTGTTGCGTGATGATGAACTCTGGCGAGATCTCCATGATGGTATGGGGTGAGCCCTGGGCGAGCTCCAGCACTACAGAGGCGACCTCTTGATTCTTCGAATTACCTCGAGTGGCTCGCCCATCAACAATTACCCCCCAGCTCGCCTTCACCATGGTTTGTGGCATGTGTCGGCGAGCTGGTATAGGACTCTTGGGCGAGCTTTCCTGTGGGTGGAATTCGAGACGTCACATGCGTTTCCCTCAGCGTCGTTTCCCGCGCCTGTAATAATAACTTTTCAAATTCTTTGCAAAGAGGTCCCTGATCTGTCGGGAATTTCGAGCTTGTGCCCAGCGTCTATAAATAGGCGAAAACGAAGGATTTCCTCATTTTGCTTCCTTCATTTCTCAGAGCGCATTTCTGGTCAATCCTCTGCTCTAGACGCGTCTGCCAAGGTAGAGACTCGGATTCTTCCTCTATTTCCTTGCTCTTTATTTTCGAACGTCTAAATTATGTCTGAGAACTCTTCGAGCCGTTCCTCCCCGCGTCGAGATTTGGGTAAAGGACAAAGGACCGATGACCTTCCGAACCCTCGAGAGGCACCCGTGATCCTCTCTTCGAGCCCCGGGACGAGCTCTGGGACATCCCCGAACAGTGGCGAGCTCCTGGGGTCAGTACGTTCTGACTCCAGCGAGCAAGCTACAAGTTCCAGCGGGTATTCCCCCCTTCGCGAGCTCTGGGACTACTCTGAGCGAGTTTCTGGAGGGGCTGCGGCCCCAGTCGAAGAAGAGGTCGCTGAGACCGATGTCCGGGAGGAGGTCGCCGAGGTGGTGGCCGATGATATCGTTGCCGAGTTGGTCCGTGAAGTCGATGAAGAGATCGACGGGGATACAGGGACGGAGGTTACTTACGAATACCTCCATTTTATTGACTTTCCCTTCCCCAAGCTCCCCGAACATCAAATCTCCGCCGAGGTCGTGCACGAGTTCGACTGGAGCGAGTATGTGAGGACACATGGGGCGAGCTTTCCCCTACCTCGGCGAGCTCCGATTCGAAAAGCCGCTGGCAGGTCTGACTTGAAGGCCAACGGGGTGGAGAGTATCATGAGTGAGTTCGCCCTTCCGGATATTCGGAGGCGGTTCCGTATCCCGCTGGACGTTTTTATGTATCCTGCCGAGGAGAATGAGCGGGCCGACCTCCCCCCTGTCGGGCTCACTGCCATGAACTATCATACCCTAAAGGCAGGGCTCACCCTTCCCCTCCACCCCATAATTGGGCAGTTTTTGGCGGACACGGGCCTCGCCATTACCCAACTCACTCCGAACGCATGGAGTAATTTGTTGGCTGCCCTGACTGTCTTTGGGCTCGAGGGTTATGAAAACTGGCTAAGCACGACAGAGATTAGCGAGCTATTCAACGTGATCAGACAAGTGAGGGAGGGGAAGGGTTATTATTCTTTCCAAGCTCGACCGGGGGGCAAATTTTTAGGCGACCTCCCTAATAAAATCCGAGATTAGAAGGAGCAGTTCTTCTTCATCGGGGGGGATTGGCGAGCTTCTGATGGTCGCGGAGGGCGCATTCTTACCCCCGAGTCCTACGGGGAGGCGAGCTGTAGGTGACGTACCTTAGTGTGTGTGCGTCGGATTAAATTACTGATCTAATCTATCTTTTTGCAGGTTTGAAGCGTCATAAGTCGAGTCGTGGGAAACCAGAAGTTTCGACTGGTTTTGAGTTCGTGCGGACGGTGTGTTGTCTGCGAGAGAAGAAAGATCGCGAGATCGTACATCTGTGCCAGCACCACTGCCGCAGGCTCGCCGGTCTCATTACTTCGCCACATCACCTCGCCGCTCAAGGTTTTGAATTTTTCTCAAGTTTCCTCAGGTCGCTATCTCGTGTGTTCGAGGTCGCCGAACTTACTTGATTAATTGATGCAGGTGTAGGTGGAGTTGCCGAGCTCCCGCCTATTGAAGTTCCCGAAGCTTATCATTTTCTAGCTCGGCAGCTGAGGATGGGCAAACCTCGTCCAGGGAGGGAAGGTATCCCTTCGGGGGCGGTCCTGGACGCCACCAAAAAGTTTGAGCTCTCCAAGGCCCCTGATAAGGCCGGGGGCTCGGGCTCGCAAAAGACCTCGGCGCCTCCCCAACCAAAAGAGAAGGTCGCCGCCACCAAGAAAGGGGCAGGCCGAGGCTCGGACCCTGAACGGGGTACCCAACCCCCCCATCCAACGAGGCGAGCTCTCCACCGAGGGGATGGCTCGCGGGTGAGCGAGGAAGAGACCCGCCCTGCCAAACGGGTTAGGGCTGAGGGTGGCTCTGGATCAACCCCCGCGGGGTCAGGGCGAGCTCTAGCAGTCCAATCTTCTCCGGCGCCCCCAACTCCTCAGAGTGCGCCCTCGCCGCCTCCCTATGGGGTCCCTATTCGGGATGACACCCTGCTCGGGCTCAACCCCGACAGGTTCGGGTAAGTGGGCGACCTCTTTTGAAGTTGGGAGCCTTAGCGGTTCTTATAATTCTTGCTATATGGTTTTAAGTGTGTGCGGGTATACTCCTGCCGAGTTCCCGCAACGACCCAGCTCTCTCCATACCGCCGAGCGATCCAAAGCCTTGAGCTCATCGAGAGACCTGCCCGAGGGGGCGGTTCGCCGAGTTTTTACCGAGGCCCCCAAGTACCTCTCCGCTTCAGAGCTCGGCATGATCGAGAAGCAGAAGCCCGCCGACAAGGCGAAGTTGGCGATACATTACGCCAGTGCGGCAATGGCGGCGGCCCAGCTCATTGCCGATGATATTACTGCTGCGGACAGAGCTCGCAGCGACACGAAAAGGGCGCTGACAAAGGTGGGCGATGAGCGGAAGAAAGCTCTCGAGGAGCTCGCCAGGATGGAGGCCAAAGTGAAGGCCTCGTTAGAGGCGGAGCGGCTCGCCATAAGGAGGGCTGAAAAACTACAAGCCGACCTCCACAAAGAAAGGGCCGAGCTCGAAGAAGCTCGCCGAGCACTTGCTGCTCAGGACAGGGAGCTCGACCTGACCCGGGTTGAGGTGGGGATCCTCCGGGATCAGAGCCGGGAGAATTCCGAGGAGTGCCGGAGGCTGAGAGAAGAGGTCGCCGCTAAAGCTTTGGAGGTTGCCGAGCTCAAGAGCCAATCTGAAACTGCAATCAAGCCCGAGGCACTTGAGCTCGCTGAGATGGTCGCTACTGACAAGGGCTTCGTGCTCTGCTTTGCTGAGGTTATCCGCTCCTTCCAGTGGGCGCGGATTAATAACGACAGCGAGTGGGAAGCCCTCGTCGGCAAATTTGAGGATTATCTGGAAAAGTCCTCGATTCCCCCTGGCACGGAACTAAATATTGGAGACCTCGCGGGCTATGGGATCAATCTCGATGCTGCTCGTCTGAAATTCAACATCATCCAGACGAAGCAGGTCTTGACTGCCGACCTCGCCCAAGAGACTGAAGGTGCCGAGGGGGAAACTGGAGGTGAGGTTCCGCCGACCATGGAGCAGATCATGGAGGTCTGCGGGGATGCGATGGTAAACATCAGCGAGCTCGGCACAAGCGGATTCTCAGGGAATATTACTCCCGATGCCGAGCTTGCCATGCCAATTCGCCAGGTCGCCCCTACTACAGAGGTCGCCGACCCCAAACCATAGGCCTTTACTATTGTTTTCTCAGATTAGCTTTTATTTCCCTAGTTTCAATAGGTCGCCGGGTTGTGGAGCTCGCCCAGAAGGAGCTCCATTTTTGTAGTTCAAAGACGGCTAGCTGGTCGGCTTTTGTGGCCAGCACCACTACTCATACTTAGGATTTTTTCAAGCATATTTTTGGCTTGAAAATCTCTTAAGTATCCTTTTGAATATAAGTCGAGCATTTTTTGTCCAACTTTTTTCATTTATGTTTTTGCACTTTTACGTTATAATTTCTCAAAAATAGCTCGTTCTTGTTTATTTTCCCGGTATATAATTGTTCGTCTTATTCTACTTTGAGAAGCGAATCGTTCGTTTTACGTCACTTACGACTACGAATTATACCTCTATTTTTAGAGTGCGTATTCTTCGTCTTATGCCACTTAGGGCCGCGAATCGTTCGTCTTAGGCCACTTAGGGCAGCGGACTGCACTTTGATTAATTCGCGTTGGGCAATTGGGCCTCATGAACCTTGCCTTAGACGTTTGTCTTTTTCGCGAATTTTTCTAACTTGTGGCAGTAGGTGCTTAGCAGCCCTTTAAGAAGGGTACCTTCGCGACCTTGGGCACTTTGGCCTTTGCCTTCGAGCTATTCAATTATAACATTTGGGACCTCGGTCCTTGCGCACCTCGTTTTTTTTTTTTTTTTTGTACATAGGCGAGCTGGGCTTGGTGTAGTGGGCGACCTAGTGCAACTCGTCTGGTTGAAGAGCTGCACAGGTCTAAACACTCGGGAATTTTTCTGAATTTTTATAGCTACGTAATTTACATCGGTTGCTCTACATTTTCGATGTCAACCTTCGACTAGTCTATTACAGGGTCCTAGTCTATTGGTAGAACTTTTTTAGATGTGCCGAACTCCAGGTGTACGACGAAGCTTTGCCTTCTGCGTCTTCTAGATCATAAGTACCGTTCGGCCAGGCTGCAGTGACCCGGAATGGTCCTTCCCAATTTGAACCAAATACACCTGGTGGGGCCATCAATTTCTTTTTCAACACCAGGTCCCCGACCTTGAACCTTCGGTCTCGGACCTGAGAGTTGTAATATTTTTCCGCTCTGCGCTTGTAGGTGGCGTTTTTCATTTCTGATGAAGCTCTGGTTTCTTCGATCAGATCTTTTTCTATTGCCAAGGCTTCATCATTCTTTTCTTCATCATACCCCACCACCTTCCAAGTCTTGTTCTGAATCTCTACCGGGACCACGGCTTCAGTCCCGAAGGCTAGGGCAAACGGGGTCTCCCCAGTACTGGCCCTATAGGAAGTTCTGTAAGACCATAGGACCTCCGGGAGTTCGTCAGCCCAACTTCCTTTCTTCTCCTCGAGGCGGAGCTTTAATATGTGTTTTAAGATCTTGTTTACCGCCTCGACTTGGCCGTTCGACTGGGGGTGATATGGAGTTGAGTAGTGCTTCTTGATGTTCCATGAACTGCAGAAATCCCTCAACTTCTGTCCGTCGAACTGCCTTCCATTATCAGTGATGATCGACTGCGGGAGTCCAAACCTACAGATCAGGTTTCTCCAAATGAAGCCGATCATCCTTTCCTGGGTTATGGTTGTGAGAGCTTCGGCCTCAGCCCACTTAGTGTAGTAGTCCACTGCTACAACAGCGAACTTTACACCGCCTCTACCAGGTGGAAATGGGCCGATCAAGTCGATACCCCATTTCGCAAAAGGCCATGGGCTGAAAACCGACTTAAGCTGGTTGGCTGGGGAGTGGATGTTAGGTGCAAAAAGTTGGCACTTTCGGCACCTTCGAGCGAAGCTGATGGCATCTTTGCGAAGAGTGGGCCAGTAGTAGCCCTGTCTGATCGTTTTATATGCCAATGCTTGCCCCCCAGCGTGACTCCCACAAATCCCTTCGTGAATTTCTTCTAACACTTCGGACCCCTGCTTCTTAGTTAGGCATTTGAGTAGGGGTAGAGAGAATCCACGTTTATAGAGCTGGCCATCCAGCAGCGTATATCTGGCAGCTTGCTTTACTAACCGGCTAGCTTCCCAGGTGTCTACGGGGGTTGCTCCGTCAGTTAAGTATTTTCGGATTGGGGTGCACCAATCTTCACTATCTTCACTATCCTCCTGCCCCCCACTCGAGGTTTGGTTTACTGTGTAGTTGAACGTCGAGGGGTTTTTCAGTGTGGTGATTACAACCTCCGTGAACTCAGCTTCGCCGTTGCTGGTAGCTAGCCGGGCTAGGGCGTCTGCTTGTGTATTTTCTAGCCGCGGTATCTGGTTGATGTAAACTTGTGTAAACATCGAAATCAGGTGCGCGGCTATCTTCTGGTAGGTCATCATTTGGTGGTCTTTTGCCTCAAATTCCCCCCGGACTTGGGATATTATTAGCTGGGAATCTCCGAAAACTTGAAGATTGGTTGCCCCCACAGCTAATGATAGCCTAAGTCCTGCTATTAATGCTTCATATTCCGCCTCGTTGTTGGTTGCTTGAAAGTCGAACCGAATTGCGGAGGTAAAGACTTGTCTGTCGGGGCTGATCAGGACTACGCCGGCGCCTGCTGCCATGCTAGTTGATGATCCATCCACGTAGAGATGCCACGGAGCTATACGTCCCCTCGTCGGATCTTGTGGGAAAGTTAGCTCGACGATGAAGTCGGCCAGTGCTTGTCCCTTGATCGATGTTCGGGGTGCGTAGGTTATACCGTATTGGCTGATCTCCAGTGACCATTTCAGCAGGCGTCCGGCAGTGTCTGGACGTTGTAGTATTTGGCGCAGTGGGAACGTTGTCAGCACCTCCACCGGATGGTCAAAGAAGTAAGGCCTCAATTTTCTAACACTCATCACCAGTGCATAAGCCAGCTTCTCTGTTGGGGTGTACCGCAGCTCAGCTTCATGTAAGACTTGGCTCACGTAGTACACTGGGAGGTGTATTCTCGCCTCTTCTCGGACCAGGACGGAGCTGATGGCCACCTCCGACGCGGCTAGGTACAGATACAACTTCTCTCCAGGTATTGGCTTCGACAGGATCTGTGTGTCCGCCAGGTATGTTTTGATATCTTCGAAGGCTCGTTGGCATTCATTTGTCCAGACGAAGTGGTTTTTGAGGTGGAGCTCATTGGCTTTGGCCGCCTCTTTGTACCTCCGTGTGTTTGCTTTAATTGCCTCGAAAAATGGACAATTTCTATCGCCGGACCTGGAGATGAATCTGTTAAGGGCCGCCATGCACCCAGTTAGTCTTTGAACTTTTTGGATGGAGTCGGGTATCCCCATCTCAATTATGCATTGGACTTGTGTCGGGTTGACCTCGATTCCCCGCTGGCTAACTAGGTGCCCCAGGAACTTCCCAGAGTGTACGCCGAAGCTGGTCTTTTTGGGGTTCAACTTCATGTTGTAGTGGCGCAGTATGTCGAAGGTTTGTTTCAGGTGGTCCAAGTGGTCCTCCTTTCTCAAACTCTTGACAACTATGTCGTCCACGTACACCTCCATGGATTCGCAGATGTGTTGGTCAAACATTTTGTTCACCAATCTTTGGTAGGTAGCTCCGACGTTGATGAGTCCGAACGGCATTCTTTCCCAGCAGTACATGTTCTTGTTGGTGTAGAACGTCGTGTGTTCCTGGTCCTCCGGGTGCAGAGCTATCTGATGATAGCCTGCAAAAGCGTCCATGAATGTCATCATTTCATGGCCTGCAGTGCTGTCCACCAGCTGGTCAATGTGAGGTAGTGGGAAGTTGTCCTTCGGGCATGCTTTATTCAGGTCCGTGAAATCAATGCAGAGTCACCACGTCCCGTTGTGTTTCTTCACCAGGACGGGATTCGCGACCCACTGCGGACACAAAGCCTCCTTGATGAGCTTGTTATCTAACAACTTCTCCACCTCAACTGTTAGAGCAATGTACTTGTCTGGTCCATATTTTCTTCGCTTTTGGCGTACGGGTCTCTTCGTCGGATCTATGTTAAGCCTGTGGCAAGCATGTTCCAACGGGATCCCCGTCATGTCTTCGTGGGACCAGGCAAATATGTCCAGGTTGGACATCAAGAACAGCTCCATCCTCGACCGGTACGGTTCAGGTAACTCAGAACCGATGAAAAGTTCTAAGTCCCTTTCCGGGTCCACCGGGAGTGCCGTCAACTCCTCCATGGGGGTTGCTTTTCTCTTCTGACATTTCCACCTCGGGTCGTTGATGAGCTCGTCCCACTCCCTTTGTGACATTTGTGCAGACTCGTGGCCTATGCGCGGTTCGAGGTCATCGGGTTGGCTTTCGGCTTGGGTGGGCTTATCGGTTGTGAACACCTCCGGTGGTCCGTTAGCTTGGGATGGTGTGGTGTCTTGAGGGATTGGGTCAACATCCATGGGCGTTGGTTCTTGACCTCCCGCAGGTCCTCCACCTTGGGCCCCATCAACTACCTCCATGGGAGTTGGCTGCTGCCCCTGCGCAGCTCCCGACCCCTGCGCAGGTCCCAACACTTGGGTTTCTTCCACGTCCCCCATTTGTGTCGATTGCGTGTCCTGCACAGGTCCAATGCCTTGGTTGATTTCTGCCAAATCGCTTACCTCCATCATCTCAGTTTCGTCCGAGATGACGTCCAGGATGTTTGGCTCGTCTGCAGGGATCTGTACGTCTTCATCGAGGACGTGGACTTGTGTAACGGACTTCCTGACCCGACCATCTTTAATTTGGAGTAAACACTCTCGGGCCTTTTTCTGGTCACCTTTTATAGTTCTGGGACCCTTCGGAGTTGGAAATTTTAAACAGTAGTAGTAGGTCGAACACGCCGCTTTGAATTCATTAATAAAAGGGCGGCCAAGGAACCCGTTGTAGGAGGACTGCTGGTCGACAACTAGGAAATCTATGAGCCTAGTCAGTCTCCTTGCGGGGTCCTCAGCCGATACAAGTTGGACGCTCAACCTAACCCTACCTATGGGGACGGTTACAGCCTCTCCGAACCCCACTATCCTAGCATTGCTAGGTTCCAGGTACGACTCAAAATCACCCAAGGCATCCAAGGTGGATTTGAAGAGAATGTTGGTGAATGCGCCGGTGTCCACAAGCAGCCTGTGAACTCGGACGTTCATGATGTCAGCGGTTATCACCAACGAGTCGTTGTGGGGCATCAGTACCCCCTCCAGGTCCGCAGAAGAAAATGTTAGCTCGTCAGCGAGCTGTGAGGCGGACCTGGGGCCGGAGCTGCCTTCCTGGACTTGATTTATGGCCCGGATCTCGGCCTTCCTCTTTCTCTTGGATATGGAGAATCCCCCGTCCCGGAGGCCTCCTGCAGCTCCGATCTCTTTCTCAAGAACCAAGAGTTCCCGAGTCGGCTCCGTATTTTGCTGAGGTTGGGGAGGTGCCCTCCGTCTGTGTTGGGGACCAGGTAGGTCCGCCTCCTCCCCTTCGTCGTCGGAGGTAGCCCTCCTCTCGAACCTTGGTCTCTTAGCTGGGGCCTTCTTCACGAACTCGGCCAATTTCCCCTCCTCATAAAATTTCCAGAGTTGCTTGAGGAGATCTCGGCACTCGCTGGTGAAGTGGCCGATGGCCTGATGGTAGGCACATAATTTGTTGGGGTTGAGCTTTGTGCGGTCCTGGCGGATCCGCCTTGGCTCCTCCAGCATGGCCTTGCCTTGGACGGCAGTGAAGACATGGTCGACGGAGACAGTGAGGACCTGGTTGAGCTTTTCTTTGAGCTCGTCTCCCTCGCCGAAGGCCTTTAAGTTCCGGGGGGCTTTGTAGGTGCCCCCAGACTTCTTCCCGTAGGGCTTCTTTTCCTCGTGGGCACCAACTTCTTTCAGTAGTGCCTCCTGCATAGCCACATACACCCCCGCCTTGTGGCGGAATTCGCTATAAGTGTTGGGACATGCGAGGTGCATTTCCTTCCAGAGGTCGGTGCCCCTCCTGAGTCCGCCCATCGCTGCGACGACCTTGGTGTCATCGCTTACCGGCTCGCCTTCCAGCAGAATCTTGTCGAACCTTTCCAGGTACTGCTGGTCGGTCTCGTGCTCACCTTGATGGATGTTGGCGAGTCGGTGCTTCTGGGTAAGGTAGGACCCGAACCCAGAGAAGTGGGCCAAGAACTCCGCGAGAGTTGGCCGAATGAGCAGATTGACCCCGGGGCGAGTGAAGAGAACCAGCGGTGAGCTCTGTCCCCTAGGGTCAGCGGGAAGTTCCGGCACTGGGTGGGGTCGGTGGCACCGACCGAAATTATGAAATCCGCGTACTTGGCCAGATGGACTTTTGGGTCCGATTCGCCTTCGTATGCGGATATCACCGGGAATTGAATTTTCTTTTGGACCGGTGCGCGGAGGATAGCAGGTGCCAATGGAGAGGTGGGGAGAGTCGTGGCGTCAGGTCCGCCAGACTTGGCTGCTACCTGTGCTTGCAGTATTTCAACGGCCTTTTTCAGTGAGGCCAGCTCGTCATCTCGGGTCACCTCCGGCGGAGGGTGCTCAAAGGTCGTGCGTCTCGCGGACGCACGTCCCCGAGGTGCCTCACTTTGGGGTGACCTCTCGGTGGCGGGCTGGAATTGGCGTCCGCCGTGGGGGCCTAGTCGGTCAGTGGCGGGCCTCCTCAGCCTTTCATGGGCTGACCTGCGCGGCTGCTGGTCAGAGTCCCCCTGGGACGCAGCTGGGGCTGCCGCACGCTCATTCTCTTCGTACCTCGGGCCCAGGTGGCCTTGGAGGACTTCCCTCCTTTAAGATTGGTGGGTGCCAGACGCCCCTGTGTAGGCCGGCTCCCTTCCAGTGTAAGGGGTGGGACCCTCCTCCCCCATTTTGGCTTTACCGGTCCTCTCCCTGCGTTGGCGAGCTTGTGTCGAGCTCGCTTCCTGCTCAGTGGGGAGTACGCTGTAGTCTCCCCTGGTTTGGGTACCCTGGGTGGGCCTGGTCTGCTCCCTGGTTTCGGCGGCTGGAGCTCGCCTAGGTACTAGGGCGAGCTCGTCCTGCTGTCGCTGCTGCAACCTTTGTAGGGTCGCGATGGTTCGTTGGAGCTTGTCAGGATTGCAGACCAGGTCCCTAAGTGCGGGGGCCAAGTCTTCATGGGTCGCCGCAGTTCGCTGAGGTCGCGGAGCTGCGGTGCTCTTCTGGGGAGGCGGTTGTGATGTCTCCACCACCCGGTGTGAGGTCTCCACCTCGGCCCGGTTTTGATTGTCCCCTCTAGACCTTCCCGCAGCTGCGGAGGTCTGTCCCTTAGCGGCTCGAGTGTTGGCCATTTTTGGGTTCCGGAGGGGGTAACTTATTGCAGGTCACCGAGGTGGGGGGAGGTCGCCGGAATGGTGGAGGTCGCCGGTGTGATGGTCGTCCAGCTTAAGTGGAGTTGTGCGAATTTTCGTCTAGCCTCGCGTGTTGATGAATTATCCGAAATTCGGTTTATTCGTGCGCACGCGTGCGTTTGAAAACTTGTTCCGGGCAGATTTTGCGAAATCCGATAATTCGGGTTTCTGTCCGGAGATCTGGGTTCTTCGTTCAGGGGATGAAGATGTGTGTGTATCTTCAAGTGTTCTTGAGTTTTGTCAAGAACACCTTCAAATCTTCAAATCTTCAACAAACCCTAATTTTTGTTCTTGAAGATTTCTTAATTTTCAGGTTCGATGCGCCCTCCTTCTAGCGCCAAATTGTTGACAGAATTTATTAACGGTGTTTGTTTATGTGGCTTTTCAACATATTAATTCTATCAAACAATAATTCAAGATTTTATGTTCTTGGATGTAATATGAGGA
>JAPKLY010003405.1:0-18881 GCA_026898435.1 Prunella vulgaris | reverse complement strand
CAAGTATTGATGTTGGGATCCTAATAGTATAACTCTTTTGTGAGGATGATATTAGGAACTAATACTATTAGGTTATTTCCTTAATTTTTAGTTTTAAATTACTACTAAAAATAAAAGTTTTGCAAGATATTATCTATTTTAGTTTTAAATTAATAGATTAGATATAAAAAATAAAATTAGTTCAAAGATATACACTTATTGTACGAAAAGATTACTCGTTGTGTTACTTGTTAGTTGAAATTGTACTTGTGATACTTATAGTAGTCATATCTACTTGTAGTACTCACATATCCACATGTTTACCAAAACTCCATGTTATGATAAATTTAGTGATTTGGTGTGTGATTATCAATTTGATTAACGATTTAGTGATTCTATTTACAAGTATTGATGTTGGGATCCTAATAGTATAACTCTTTTGTGAGGATGGTATTAGGAACTACTCAGTCTAGTATTACATACTATTAGGTTCTTTCCTAGTACCATCCTCACAAAAGAGTAATACTATTATGTTATTTCCTTAATTTTTAGTTTTAAATTACTACTAAAAATAAAAGTTTTGCAAGATATTATCTATTTTAGTTTTGAATTACTAGATTAGATATAAAAAATAAAATTAGTTCAAAGATATACACTTGTTGTATGAAAAGATTACTCGTTGTGTTACCTGCTAGTTGAAATTGTACTTGTAATACTTATAGTAGTCATATCCACTTGTAGTACTCACACATCCTCATGTTTACCAAAACTCCATGTTATGACAAATTTAGTGATTTGGTGTGTGATTATCAATTTGATTAATGATATAGTGATTCTATTTACAAGTATTGATGTTGAGATTCTAATAGTATAACTCTTTTGTGAGGATGATATTAGGAACTATTCAGTCTAGTATCACATACTAGTAGGTTATTTCCTAGTATCATACTCACAAAAGAGTAATACTATTAGGTTATTTTCTTAATTTTTAGTTTTAGATTACTACTAAAAATAAAATTTTTGCAAGATATTATCTATTTTAGTTTTGAATTACTAGATTAGACATAAAAAACAAAATTAGTTCAAAGATATACACTTGTTGTACGAAAAGATTACTCGTTGTGTTACCTGCTAGTTGAAATTGTACTTATAATACTTATAGTAGTCATATCCACTTGTAGTACTCACACATCCTCATGTTTACCAAAACTCCATTTTGTGACAAATTTAGTGATTTGGTGTGTGAATATCAATTTGATTAATGATATAGTGATGCTATTTACAAGTATTGATGTTGAGATCCTAATAGTATAACTCTTTTGTGAGGATGGTATTAGGAACTATTCAGTCTAGTATCACATACTATTAGGTTATTTTCTAGTATCATCCTCATAAAAGAGTAATACTATTAGGTTATTTCCTTAATTTTTAGTTTTAAATTACTACTAAAAATAAAAGTTTTGCAAGATATTATTTATTTTAGTTTTAAATTACTTGGATTAGATATAAAAAACAAAATTAGTTATTGTACTCTTGTTTGGACACTTAAACAGAAAAATAAACAATAATGATAAAATTTCTCTCATTAAAAATGAACGCAAAAAATTGGCTTTCACTTTCCCTCCACTAATTTTACCAAATAAATTCGAAAATAAAGATCAAATATAAAAATAAAAGTTTATCTTCCTCCTAATATTAAAGTTGTATTTGTTATTTTACAAAAAATATAATATATATTTATTAAAAAATTATGAATGTTTACAAAAATTAATAAAGTATACTTTTTTATTTAAGATCACACTCATTTATTATTTTTTTTAATGTGTAATCTCATATTATAAAAATAGCTGTGCACCAAATAAAATTAGCACATAATCTTGTACTCCCTCTGACCACCAATCTTTTTCGCATTTGTGAATTAGCACGAGATTTAATAAAAATTAGTATTATGTTGAAATGATAGATAAAATAAGGAAAAAGTGTTTTAGTTGTGAGTGTGGATTGTTTACAAATAAGAAAATGAGAAAAAATTTTGTGGACAAAAAAAAAAAAGGGAAATAATTTGGTGGACCGAGGGAGTAATAAATATGTTTAAATAAAATAAATAAATGAGAAAGTTGGGCCAAGATTTCGTTAATGGCCCATAAGACCAATATCTAAACCTAAAATTTCAGAAACCCACTTACCCACTTATCCACGTTGTACCATCTATTATAGTCTTGTTCTCTTCCTCCACCTCAACCGCCGCCCACACCTGTACACAGTCGCAGCCTCGCCTTGCCTCCGCGCTACCACACGCGACGCACCCCCTGCCGTCCACGGCCACGCCACGCTGTCAACTAAAGGTATAATTGAATCTGATTATATTTTATCAGGGTTTCAAAATTATTTTTTGCAAGTGTGGGCTCAGTATTTTTTTGCAAACGGTGTACGAAATTCCTTTTTGATTTTTGTTACTGCGCTCTTGGAAGTGGACAATTTACGAGATTTCCGTTCAAGACTATATGTATTGTTTTCTGATGACTGCTCTCTGAGTGTAGTTTGAGTGTTTCCGAAGATGTATCTCCAAGCTTACATCAATGAAAACGGTGATAAAGTTTACACCACCAAGGTATTTCTATGTTTTGAAATTCATACTTCTATTATATCTTCTCTTGTTATGATTGTTGTCCGGCTAATTTCTGTGAACTGCATCGTATAAGGTTCCATTTGAATTCAGAGCCAACTAGCATTTTGCGATTCACTTGCTTTGTACGGATAGGTTTCGTCGAAGTTGATTGTACTGCAATCAGTGTTTTAATTTCCTAAAAAAGACAAACTCTTGAGTGTGATGCTGTAATATTTGTGAAATGGAGTCTAAATGTATTAATATTGGCACATTTCTATTTTTCTTTTCTAACTAACTGATTAATATCTCTATAAAGTAGGTTCGAATCATCTGATGACTGACACTTAATAGTGTTATTTTGTGATAACTTTGTCATAATTTTTATTATTCTTGAACTTGTTCAATATCTTTGTACTGTCATTTTATATTCAAATGTTCCTTTTCTTCATTTTCCCCATCACTTGGATGTAAACTTTGATGTTTGGATGCTTTTGATTGCAGAAGGAGTCGCCATTAGGTTTGGCCACACAATCAACTCATCCTGGTATAGTTTTAAACTATACATTCATTATGGTGTACTCTTACTTGTTTTTCCCCCAAAATTGATTTATGAATCTGTTATCTGTGAGTTTCACGTCATCATGTGTGTTGTTTAAGTGGTGGGGTACAAGTGAGGTATGAGAAAGGAATAAAGAAAAAGGGCAGTTTGGTATGATAGTGTGATTCGTTCAATAGTAATTTAATACATCAAAACTAATGAATCACTCATTCCATTGAATTTTGAAGAGGCGAGCATCTTAAAGCTCAAGCATGTTGATTTTTTTAGCTTAATTGTTTAGTTTTTTAAACTTCTTTTGGCATATGGCATGAACATTTGCACATTTATTAAAATAATTTAATATTCTTGTCCCATAAACAGTATTTACGAAAATCTGATTTTTGTTTTTTCAATTAAATCATATAGACATTAAAAGAAGGTAATTATGGGTTTTGTGAATTTTATATTTCAATATTGGGTATGATGAAGTAGCTGATTTTTTATAATTTTTTGTAGACTCTTGAACTTAAACAACCGTGCGATTGAATTTACTTGTATGAGCAAACCCACAGTACAGAGAAAAATGGGTGGAAATCCGACAAGGCAAAAGAAAATTGGGTAAGTCGTGTAGACATTTATGATATTTGATTATGTTATTATTGATGTTAATTTACTTCTTTTTCAATTCAATTGTGCATTTTATTTACTTTATTTATGCTTAAATACCAGGAAAAGATGAAACGTAAGCGAGAGAAATATTTGGAGCTTGGAACAGACAAGACCGAAGCTGACATAGCTTTGGAGGTGCTGGGCCATGAGACTGGATATACCAAAGGTTATAGTTATGGTTCAAAGCCTCCAAGTAAACACAATTCATTGTACAATTCTTCTGCCGAATATGAAGAAGAACTAAGAGAAACAACAGAAGAGTTACAACAGTCTAGAGCTCAAGTGGAAGAACTGCAAACTCAAGTAACTAACTTGAAAGAGGACCTGGCTATACAAAATGATAACCTGACTGCAAAACTCTGTGAGCATTATTGAATGGTAAGTGTATTTGTGCATTTAAAGTTTTAGATTATCGTTTTCTTGATACTTTACGGAGTTAAGCTTTCTTATAAATTCATCTGATATGATATTTTTTAATAGGTGATATCTACAGAGGAGAAGATTTCATCATCGTCGTTTGAAGTGCAAAAAGGAATAATGACATGAAAATTAGTTTTGGAGACATATAAGACTTTGATTTTTTTTAGTTTATTGTTTCATGTAATATTGATAACAAAGATTGTTGATTGCTTTCTAATTGCTTGAACGGGTTTTTTTGTTAATGCAATTTTTTTTTTATCTTTAATTAATTTAGTTTTTGTTTTTAATATTTATTATTTAGTATTATTACTGATTTAATATATATATATAAATTCAAATAAATTGATAATAAAATGAATTATTTCACGATGAAATAAATACGTCACAATATGTATCATTTTTATGACGAAATAATAGTCACAATATGTTGACTAATCATGACGAAATATGTTGTTACTATATCAATTTTTGTAGTGACGATTATCATCATCGTCACTGAATAATATTTTTTTATGACAAAATATTTTGTCACCATTTTTACATCTTTTAATGACGACTTATATTTTGTCGCTGAAGTCCAATTTTTTGTGACAAAATTTAGTTGTCATTATATCTATATATAACCACGATCATTATTTTCGTCAATTTTTTGCAATTTTTTCATGACGAATAATGTCAAATATGACGAACAATATATTGTCACCAAATATGAACTTTTAGTGATGATTATTATTTTCGTCACTAAATAATATATTATAGTGACAAAAATAATTTGTCACAATTTTCACAGCATTTTGCGACAATAAATTTTTTTTCACTAAAGCATACTAATCACTGACAAATTTCATCGTCATTTTATATGTACACATATAACGACGATCAACATTTCGTCACCGAATAACAACTCTTTCTTGACGAATATAGAAAATGTGACGAAATAACCAAACTAATCGTTATAGTGACGAAATGTGACGAAATAGAATTTTAGTGACGAAATGTCATATTAAGTGACAATTTTTTTATGTTAAAGTGACAATTTATGCGTCACAATAGATGAAAACATACAGTGACGATGACCTATTTCGTCACCAATTGATGCCCCTTTTATGACGAATTAATGTAACATCACATTTTTCATAATACCACGCACATTAAATGACGATCTATGCCACGAAAAAATTCATCACAAAATATCAATTGTGACGAAAAATGATGTTTCAGTGACAAATTTTTTCGTCGCGATTTCTTGAATTTCCTGTAGTGTCTCTCAAAATATGCTGGTTGTAAACTTGCTTAGGTTGAATGCTTGTATGCGCAGGGTTGTTGTTATTGCTTCCTCTGAGGACTTCTTCTATTTATAGATGGAGTGGAGTGTCTTATCCGTTGAGAATTTCAAATTTGAAATTCAGATAAAGCTCCTCTCTCTCTATTGGCATGTGTGAGGTGGTCCTCATCCTTCACACAGGATAGTACTGATTGTAATATGTCCTTTCTTCAGAATTCTGGCCTCCTTGAAATTAATCTTCATTATCCTCCAGATTCTTTAGAAAATATCTCCACTTAAGTACAGTTTAGTGAGTGCTTGAGAGCTACACTAATAGTGCTTAAGGGTCTTCATAATCTCTGACTTGTACCATCTCTTCAAACGGTTCTTTGCAGCTGCAGAGTCTTCAAACCTTGCAGCTGTAGAGTCTTCAAACCTTGCAGCTGTAGAGTCCTCTCAATATCAAAAATCGACTGTAGAGAAACCTTACAGCTGTAGGGTCATGTCTTAGCTGTAGATCTGATTGATCAAATACACAGCTGTAGACTTCACTTATAACTATATGTTTCAAACACCAATTTCCTCAATACAAGTGTTAGATTAAATATAAATTTAAACACATTGTTTTGCACATATCAAAATCTAAATCAATGTACTACCAATTTCCCCCTATTTTGATGTTGGCAAAACAATCAACAGAACAAGACAATAAGCAATTGTCTTAAGAACAACAAAGCAAAGAGAAGAACAAAACAAAAACAGAAAGAGAACAGGATACAGAACAAAACACAAAGCACACAGCAAGAAGCACAAAACATAAAGCTGCATAAAATAAACAGAGGTCAAAAGTACAGCTTACAGTAGATTAATTAGACTAAAAACTAAACAGTTTTAGTGTCTAATCTAGAACATAATCTTCATCTTCTTCTGTGCTTAGGATCAGCATCATCTTCATCATCTTCTTCATCAGTATCATTTTGAGGCTTCAAGATCCCTTGTTCCACCAGCTTCATGTTTTTGGCATCTTCTTCATAATATTTCATCAGCATTTCAAGTTCATAAGCATCAAAAATTTCTTCCTCCTTCTTTGATTTGAACTATCTCTTGGGCAAAGGATTGCTTCTGATCTTCCCACCAATAAGTCTAGCATTGTCTCCTTGATACAATGTTTCATTGGCTTTCATGTCTTTGAACTTTTGAAACATATCCTTCTTGAGCTTAATCTTCCTAATCACAGTGTGCCTGTTGCATATGCTCAAGTATTCTTCCCAAATCAAATCAAATCAAATTCAGTCTTCATTTGTTTCATCCTTTCTTCAGAATCTTCAATAGGCACCATGCTCAATGGTTGAACATTTAAAGGTTGAGCAGTCACAACTGCTGTAGATTCATCAGCAATTTTCTCTCTTTGACTTTCTCTCATTTCTTTCTCTTTTTCTTCCTTTTCCTTCTTTCTATCTCTTGATTCCTTCACTGTCTATTCCCAATAACCAAGAGGTTTCTGTTTCTGAACTGTAGACTTAGGGAGTTTTATAATTTTGCTTCCTCCTTTAGAGCTTCCCTTAGTCTGATAATCTTTTCACTCAATCCCATGGATAAGGATTTTGCAGCTTCTAACTCTTTTCCCATGATTTTCCAATATCCTTCACATTCTCAAGGATATCTTCAGCAATCTTTTCCCTTTCTTCAATCTCTTTTTCCATTTTGCTTTCCCCCTTTTTGCCAACATCAATATGTGACAAAATAGAGTTAAGCTTGTTCATCAAATCTAGTTTCAGAGATTCATATCCAGTAGTCATATTAGACATTTCTTTCTTCAAACCTTTCATTTCTACCTTCAAATCAAGAGAATCATCCTTAATAATTGATTAGCGTTTAAATATGCATATATTTTATCTATTTTGTGTATTATTTTGTGTACTATAATGTATTGTTTAGCGTATTTATATATAATTTCACATTTTCCAGTTAGTTATAAGTATTTGTGTTTTCTATATAAATAAGAGATATATGTATAATTCAACATGACCATTATGTCTATTGTATATTGTTGAGGTCTTAAGTGGAGTTATACTTATCCAAATTTTATTATATTGAACACCTAAGACAATGTACTAAATACTCAAGACATATTAGTGATCCAATTTTACAAGTTTGGATTGTATTTGTACTCAAAAGTGAAGACTCCATTTCTGTCCAATGTTTGGACTTAAAACACATTTTCGTATTTGCACAATATCTGGAGCCTCACTAATCCAATTGAACCAATTCCAGTTGTATTTGATCACTAATTCGTTGCTCTACAACTTGTCTTCAGCGCTCAAGTGTCAAAAGTTCCGGCTTCAATGGTCAAAATAATAATCAATGCAAGGGCTTCAGAATTCCGCCATGTCAGTACACATGTTGGGAAATAATTCACCATAATTCACAAAAAAGTCCAATTCACACAAGACCAAAGCCATTGGTTAGCCAAGAAATTCATCAAGACACAGTAAAAATATTAAAGGCGTTGATTTTGTGCAAGCTGAGATATCTTCTTTTCAAAAGACCACCATAAATTGGCGGAGAAAAACAATCCAGTTTTACCAACTCCACTATTCTGGTCATAACTCACAATCTAGAGATCCGATTTTTGAGATCTTAGACTCCTTGGAAAGGTAATCCAATGGCCTACAACTTTCATTCAGAAGTCAAGATGAAATTCGGACGGCAAGTGCAATTTAATTACTGATGTTTACAGGCCACGTGAATTGGTTGCTAAAGTCTCCATGATTCACTATTTGGAGGCCTATATAAAGAGCCCTTTAGCAACCCTTGAAGGCATCCCATTTTCCTTGTAATCCTTCTATCTTAGTCTAGTATCTCTCTTAGAAATATGAGTTCTTATTGTATTAGTATGAGTAGCTAAATATTTTACTAGAGTTAGGGATGAAGCTTTAGTAAAGTATTAGTAATGTTCTTGGTTATTCAATAAAGATTTTCAAAGTTTCAATCCTTTAGTCATTTGAAGAGTTTTTAAGAGAGGTTTTGATGTGTCATTACTTTGATTTGTTGTAGACTTATTGGCACAACAAATGCTTAGTTTTACATATCAACTATTGATTTTATAAACTTGTTCGAATTTCTAAAGGTACTTTTCAAAAGTATTATATGTGCTCAAAGTTATATCTTCCGATTGAAATCACTTGATTGTTAGATTTCGATTGAGTTATCAAAGATAACCAAGATCATAACTCTAGTATTTTTATCTAAAGTGGAATCCCGAAGCTCTAGTATTTTGTTACTTTATTTAAACCTCTCAACTAGATAATATCTTTTTCTTCCAAATCTCCCTGTGGTTCGACACTCGGTCTCCCGAGAAATTTTATTACTTGAAATCAACCTACACTTGGGTACGTAACTCTCAAGGAGCTATCAATAATCTTGATATCTGACTGTAGATTTGAGATTTCTCTTGATTTCTGACTGCTTTCTTTTCTGATTTCTGGATTTTGAGTCATTAAGCTGTCAACAATAGTTTTAAAGTTTGTCTCAAGAACCTTCTTCTCCTCTGAGCTTCTCTTCTCAAATTTCTTTAGAAGATCTTCCATACCTTTTCTGATATTATGAGAGATTATAGCATTAGGAACTTGCTTGACTTGCTTCAAAATTTCAACTTCAATACTCTTGAATGATTCTTTCAGGTTCATCAGTTGTGATACAACTTCTTTGGGTGTCATCTGAGGGATTGTGTCACTATCTTCTTCATCAGAATCACCTTCCCTTATGACCAACTCTTTTCCTTTCACAACTTTTTGAGCTTTAGAAGGCACCAACTCTACAGTTGTAGAGTCTTCAGTAGATGTCTTCCTCTTTCTAGGAGTTATAGGAACTTCTGTAGAGAATTCAGTAATGTAATCTTCCATATTGACCTCATTCTCTCTTTCAAGAGCTGAAAAACTCGGTAGAGGTGGAGTTCCATGCCTATAAATTTCCTCCAATGTGTACAAGGCAGGTGGAGATTGATGAAAAATACTTGTGATAGGATGTGATAATTCTTTATCAATCTCATTGGATGTTTCATCCACAACTCTCTCATCAGCTTGAACATTTTTCAGTTTCTTGATCAACAATTTCCACAGTCTTTTCTTGAATTTCTGTTTGAATTTGAGTTTGAGCTTGTGCACCACCCATTGGTGCAACATCATTTCCATCCTCATCATCATCTGGCTTATCTTCAGGCTTTTTGCAGGGAGAATCATCTTTTCTTTTCTCCTTTTCCTTTTCAGAATCTTTCTCTGTAGGATTCTCTTCTTCAATATTCACTGGATCTACAGCACTAGCTCCTGCAGACTCCATCAAAATAGCTTCCTTAGCCAAGATTGTCAAACCTTCAGCTTCAACTATTTGAGTGCTTCCTTCTCCAATCCTTTGTGGCATATCTTCATCACTTTCTGTGTTTACCACATCATAGTCAACATCATATTGTGCTTCTGGATCTTCTTCAGTCATAAGAACAACTTTCAAAGCTGCAGCTGCAGATTTGGTGATTTTCTGCTTTGCGGGTTCTTCAATAATCTGCTTACCCTTTCCTTTGTCTTTCCTTCTCTTACCAGCAATAAAATCATCAAGGAAATTAGGCTTTAATAATTCATTGACATCACTGCAGTTAGTCCATTCAACTATCCACTGGAATAACTTTCTCTCATCAGCTGTCAACTTATCAAGTTCTTCTCTCACTAGCTTCCATTCTTCAAATTTCTGCCTTTCCTCTTCAAATTCTTCACCTCTCTCAACTGGAACAACACGAAGTTGTTCAGTTTCAGGTTCAGGGGCTTCAATTTGTTCAGGAAACTATTCAGTTGCATCTACAAACTGTTTCTCCTGAACTTCAGACTGCACAATTGGTAAGTCTACAGTTGTAGACTTGTCAGCTTCAACATTTGTGGCTTTCTTAGAATGATGTTGCTTTTGTCTTCTTTCTCTATCAATCTCACCCTCAGAATCAGAGTGTTCATCCACTAAAAGCTTCCTTCTTACACTTTTCTTCTTTTTCTGTTTTTCAGGTTCTTTTGGTGCTCTAATAATAGTGAGAACCTTCCTCTCAGCTTTCTTCTTTCTTCTTTTGGATTCAGGGGCCATAGGAGCATCCACAACTCCTCTTTTGAAGTTAGCCCTTCCAATGATTCTGTGAGAGATAATGGGCTTTCCTACATGCCCATTGAATAAGGAAAATCCAACTTCCTTAAGAATGTAGTTTAAGAACAAACCAAATCCTTTGTTCTTTCCATCTTTTACCACATCAACACTAATATTTCTCAAAATCAATTCTCCAATATGTATCTTGACTTCCTTAACAAATGCTATCATTAAATCCCACATAAGAATAGTGCCAGTATCATGTGCACCAGTTCTACATAACAAGCATTTATCAATGGCTTCATAAAGATAAACGTACTCAACTGCTAAGTCAATTTTCTTGAACGTTCTCTTCCAGTTCTTTGGAAACGGCTTCTTTGCAGTGAATCTCCTCCAGTATTTCTCATCTTCATCTGCAAAGTTGAGGTTGTCATGTGCATCACCTCCAGTTCTCAAGTGTAAAGCTTTGCAAATATCATCAATTGTAATATTTACATTCCTTTCTTGCAATTGTACTGATAGCGTTTTTCTTTCAACATCTGCTTCAGCATTTTGATAAAACTCATGGACTATCCTATCATCATAAGAGCCGGGGTTGTGAGTCAGGCCGTAGTGAACGTCTTGATTAACAATATGCTTTACCACGTCCTCCATAGTATCAGTGGGATGCTTCTTCAAAATCTCATCAAAATCGAATAAAGCACCAAATATCACTTTCATCGCCATGTTTCTTGGTTTCTTTAAGTAGGGGATAGGGAGTGTTTAAGGTTTCAGAGGGTTCGAAATGTTAAAATGAGATATAAAAAGGATGAAGGGTCCTTTAAATACCTTTCCTTAAACTGCTATTAAGAACAGGGGTATTTCGGTCTTAAACTTTAAAATATATGAGTTTTTAAATTCTGGACCAAAATTTCTAATTAAATTTGTCCAAAAATCTTACTCACATTTTATTTAAAATGTTACACGTACTCACACATTTTATTAATTAAAAATGTATGAATAAATCCAAAATTTCTGTAATTTAGTACAAAAGTTTATGAATTTGTAGTGCTCCATTTAAATATCAGAATTGTACAAAGTACTGTAAGTTCCCTAAGTTTGCAGTTGACAATCTTCGAATTTGAAAATGTACAGTTGGTAAGGAATTTGCAGTCCTGAACTGAGTCTACAGCTGTAGAATTCAATTCTACAGTTGAGTGACTTTGTAGCTGCAATTTTCCTTTCTACTGAGTTTTCAATTTTCTAGGCTTGTCTTTGCAATTTAGTGATTTTCACAGAGTCTTCTTACAATTCTAACATTCACAAATTACCTTTCAAGATTGAAAATCTTGATTCACATAAAGGTTTAGTGAAAATATCAGCAAGATTCAAATCAGTATGAATCTTTGTCAATTTCACATCCTTTCTTTCAACATGATCTCTTATGAAATGATGCCTTACATCTATGTGTTTTGATCTAGAGTGTAAAACTGGATTCTGTGTAATAGCAATAGCACTTGTATTGTCACAGAATATAGTTGTTTCTCTTGAATCAATCCCATAGTCTTGTAGTTGATATTGCATCCATAAGATTTGTGCACAACAACTTCCAGCAGCAATGTATTCTGCCTCAGCTGTAGAAAGAGCAATTGAATTTTGCTTTTTACTATGCCATGCCACCAACCTTTCACCTAGGAATTGACAAATCCCACTAGTACTCTTCCTGTCAATCTTGCAGCCTGCAAAATCTGAGTCAGTGTATCCAATGAGTTCAATTCCTCCTTCTTTAGGATGCCATAATCCTATATTTTGTGTGGATTTGACATACTTGATGATCTTCTTTACAACATTCAAGTGTGATTCCTTAGGATTCAGTTGGAATCTAGCACATACACCTACTACAAACATGATATCAGGTCTGCTAGCTGTAAGTTATAGCAATGATCCAATTAGTCTCCTATATTTGGTTACATCAACACTTTTGCCATTCTCATCTTTGTCAAGATTCACAGAAGGTGTCATAGGTATATTGGTAGGCCTTGAACTATCCATTCCAAACTTCTTGATAAGCTCTTGAGTATATTTAGCTTGATTGATGAAAATTCCATCTTTCATTTGCTTAACTTGTAATCCCAAAAAGAAATTCAGATTTCCCATCATGCTCATTTCAAATTTCTCAGTCATGAGCTTAGAGAATTTTCTGCACAATTCCTCATTGGTTGAGCCAAAGATTATGTCATCAACATAGATTTGGACAAGCAAAATATCATTCCTATGTTGTAATCTGAATAAGGTTTTATCAACCATTCCCTTTTTGAATCCATTTTTTATCAAATGATTACATAGGGTATCATACCATGCTCTTGGTGCTTGTTTAAGTCCATAAAGAGCTTTTCTAAGCTTATAAACCTTATCCTCAGTTGTAGATTCCTCAAATCCTGGTGGTTGTTCAACATACACTTCTTCTGAGAGTAAACCATTTAGAAATGCACTCTTTACATCCATTTGATAGACTGTAAAGTTCATATGTGCAGCATAGGCTAGAAAGATTCTTATAGCTTCTAATCTTGCAACTGGGGCAAAAGATTCATCAAAATATATGCCTTCAGATTGACAATAGCCTTGAGCTACTAACCTTGCCTTATTTCTGGTTACAATTCCATCTTCATCAAGTTTATTCTTGAATACCCACCTAGTTCCAATCACTTTGTGATTTCTAGGTCTTGGAACAAGTTCCCATACTTGATTTCTCTCAAAACCATTCAATTCTTCTTGCATTGCAATAATCCAATTGACACCTTGCAGTGCTTCATGAATATCAGTAGGTTCTGAAGATGAAAGAAATGTAGCAAACATTGCCTCATGGATCTGTTTTCTGGTTCTTACAGCATCTGATGGGTTTCCAATTACATGTTCATGTGGGTGATCTTTTAGCCAAATCAAATATGACACAGGTTCTAATCCTTGATCATTGTTCTCTACAGCTGTAGATTCACCTACTGCAGACTTATCAAGTCCTTTTGTTGGTGTTTCTACTTCTGTTTGAACATTCTCATGGACTAGGTCTTCTACATTCTCTAAAGGTGGTAACTCAACAATTATAGTGCCAAAGCCTTTTGTTGGTCAAATCTACAGGAGTTTTGATCTTAACATAGTGCTATTGACTTGTAACTGTAGAGTTGTCCTCCTTAGAGTCTTCAACAATATCTTCAGGGGAGCTATGTTGTTCATAAAAAACAACATGTTGTGATTCTTCCACAATCATTAATCTCTTGTTATACACTCTAAATGCTTTGCTAACATTAGAATAACCTAGAAAGATACCTTCATCTGATTTAGAATCAAAAGTCTTAAGATATTCTTTCCCATTATTCAGTATGAAGCATTTGCATCCAAAGATGTGTAGATAAGAAATATTAGGAGTCCTTCCTTTCCATAACTCATATGGAGTCTTCTTATGATCCTTAACAATCAAGCATCTATTCTGGGTATAGCATGCAGTGCTTGTAGCTTCTGCCCAAAATTTCTTAGGCAACTTTGCTTCAACAATCATTGTTCTTGCAGCTTCCTTGAGTGTTCTATTTTTCCTTTCAGCAACTCCATTCTGTTGTGGGGTTCTAGCTGCAGAGTATTCATGAACAATTCCATAAAGTGAACAATACTCTTCAATGACTTGATTTGTGAATTATGTTCCTCTATCTGATCTGATCTTCACAATCTTCAATTTCTTTTCATTCTGAATCCTTCTTAACAATTCTGGCAACCGCTGTAGAGTTTCACTCTTCTTTCTTAGAAACACAGTCCAAGAAAATCTTGAGTAATCATCTACAACAACCAATGTATACTTCTTCCCACTTATACTTACTGGTTCTTTGGGTCCAAAAAGATCCATGTGCAGTAATTCGAGTGTTCTTGAAGTGCTTGAGTGAGTTTTACTCTTGAAAGTCTTCTTGATTTGTTTCCCTTTGACACAAGCATCACATAAGTGTTCCTTCCTGAACTTAGTGTTTGGCAAACCTCTTACAAGTTTGTTATTCACAAGTTCATTCATGGTTTTAAAATTTATGTGATTCATTCTTTTGTGCTATAGCCAACTAACTTCGTTGGAACTATTAGCTAGAAAGCAGGTAGTTTCAGCTGCAGAGTTTCCACTCCACAATGTAAACATTCCCTTTTCTAGTTCCTGTCAGTTTAGTGGTTTGGGATTCAACATCTTTGACAATGCAAGTATCTTGTGTAAAGTCTACAGAGTAGCCTTTGTCACAAAATTGACTCACACTAAGCAAGTTATGCTTTAAGCCATCTACCAAATACACATCATTAATCTGAATGTTTCCTTTGAGTAGGCATCCTGATCCTTTAGCTGTTCCACTGGCATTATCTCCAAAAACAATTTTAGGACCTTTATGATCTTTCACATTTTGTAGTAAACTTCTATCTCCAGTCATATGTCTTGCACAACCACTGTCTATGTACCAAATCTCTCTTTTGGTGGTTGTAATATGTCCCTGCAAGATAAAATGAGTTATTTAGGAATCCAATACTTTGGATTTCCTCCAGTGTTACTCTTTGCAATCCAAGTCTTTTTGGAAGCTGTAGAGTTGTTAATTCTACAGTTCTTGCTTGATCATCCTCTTTGAGTGCTTGAAGAGGGAGACATATCTGACATATTTCCATTCCAAAATCTATCAAAGATGAGTCTTCTTTCCATATTCAATTTATGATAGACTTCTTCTTCTGACTGTAGGATTGATTCTGCAGTTTGTTTCAAAGTTATGTTTTGAAACATATTTGAGACATCTTCTTCAGAATCATCCATGATCTCTTTGATCTTTTGTTGTCTTCTTGGTGACAATTCTTTGAATGAGTTCAAGAATTTCAAATCTTCTAACTGTAGAGTTGAGTCTACAGTTTCTTCAGGTGTTGTTTCTTTGATAAACTTTCTCTCAGGTCTTGGAATTGACTTTTGCAAGTACTTCATCCAGACACAAGGGTTATATCCTATTCCAGTAAAATCCTTTGAGTGTCTTTGCTCAGACAGCATCTTCTTCAATTGTTTGGATGATTTTCCAAAGCAATCTAGCTTCTTTTGATAATAGGCATTATGTTCTTCAAGTTCAGCTATCATCATTTCTTGATTTTTGATTGTTTCCTTCAATTCAACACAATCTGCAGCTCTACAACTTGCTTCATTAAAAGTTCTTCATTAAAAGTTCTTCATTGTCCTCCTTTAGACAACTGTAACTATCCTTCAGTTTTTGTAGAATCTGCAGTTGTTTCTCAGCATCTTCCACTCCAGCTAACAAAGCTTTCACATGTTCTCTTCCAATGTGATTATCTCTTCTAAGATCTTCATTTTCTTCTTGTAGTCTTTGGATTGCACTTAGCATGTCACTGGAAGAATCCTTTTCTGTAATATAACTTGATGATGATGAGCATACCTCTTCATCTTTAGCCATAAGATAGATCAGGGCTTCTTCATCTGAGTCTGTAGAGTCAGAGTCTTCTAAATCTGCAGTTGACTTTTGAGAAGAAGAGGGACAGTCTTCCTGGTTTTTATCAAACTCAGAAAGTAGTGCTCTAATTCTCTCATTGTCAAACTTTTTCTTTTTATCTCTCCTGAGTCTCTTTTCTTCATCAGTGTACTTCTCAGCTTTGGGATAAGGACAATCTTTGATGTAGTGTCCTGGTTTTCTGCAGTTATAGCACAAATAAGTTGAGTTAGGTGCTGTAGATTTCACCTTACCATCTTCCTTAGGAGTGAACTGCTTCTTTTTGGTCCATTTTCCAAATTTCTTGAGCTGCTTTATAAAAAGAGTCAAGTCTTCATCATCAGAACTTGTAGTTGTAGGGTTGTCAGCTACTAGAGCTGTAACCTTACTGCTGTCAGGTTCTTTTCTCCTGCTTATATCAAACTCATAAGCTTTGAGGTCTGAAAAGAGTTCAAAGGTGGATATCTTAGATAAATCCTTTGATTCTCTCATAGCAATGACCTTCATGTCCCATTCAGAAGGTAAGCCTCTGAGAACCTTCATGTTCATTTCTCTTTGTGAGTACTCTTTACTAAGTGAATCAAGCTCATTGAGGATTTCAATGAATCTTAAGTCAAACTTCTCAAGAGTTTCACCAGATTTCATCTTGAAGTTCTCAAACTTTTGAACTGCTATCATGAGTTTGTTTCCTTGATTTGTTCAGTTCCTTCACAAATCATTTCCAACTTTTCCTATATATCCTTTGCAGCTTTGCAGTTTTTGATCTTGCTGAACACAATTTTATCAAGTGAATGATAAATAATATTCTTTGCAACATTGTCAAGATTGGACCTTCTCTTGTCATCCTCTGTCCATTCCCTTCTGGGTTTGGGGATAATCTGAGCTAGTCCAGCTGACTGATCAGCCGCAGTGTTGACCTTCACAATATGTATAGGGTCATCCTCTATGATAGATCACATCTCATCATTGATTGCAGACAAATGTGCTTGCATTCTAATTTTCCATTCATCATAGTCCTCAGCAGAGAACATTGGAACTTTGGATTTCACCATCTTGGGAGCCAAGCAAGTATGCAGGTGTGTTTTCAAAAACCAAAAGGATCTAGCTAGGTACTGATCAAAGCAGTGGCAAGCCAACTGCTCTGATACCACTTGTTGGTCCCTTAAAGTGGTCAAGGTCTAGAGGGGGGGTGAATAGACCTTGAGTCCAAAATCAGATTTTTCAAACTTTTCAAAAGGATGGATTCCAGAACCTTATAGTAGCCCTTTTTCAAGTTTAAAATAACAAGTCTACAAGAGTTTTATAAACTGGACCACAAAGGTTACAGCTGTAGACTAAGAAGTCTGCAGCTGCAGAGTTCAAAACTTTGCAAAATAAACAAGCACTTGTAGACTAAATTATCAGAGTAATTCTCACAATTAAAATTGTATTGAGAATACTTCAATGTGCAGCGGAATAAAGTGAGTGTTAATGAAAAACAATATAAACAAACTTAACAGCTGAGTGACTTAGAGAAGTCTACAGCTGTAGAGTCAGTTTCTGTGAAAATCACAAGGTTTTATGCACTTCAGATTTTAAAACAATGATGAATGTAACAAGATAATTAAATATGCAGGACAAGAATTTAAATAACATAAATTAAATAGACCAGGTTTTATAGTGGTTCAGTGTCTATAAAGAGACAACCTACATCCACTGTTACACCACTCAGGTGCCAAATTCACTAAGAAGTGATCACAAAGATCAATACAAGTAGTTCCCCCTTAGAACTAGGTTCACTCAGATTCCTATTCTAAAAAAAGATAAACTACCCTATTCACTCAGAATAACAACTCACAAAGAGTTTTACAAACCTCACAAAGAGATATCTACACTAAGTAGAAATAAAATCAGGTGAGGGAACAACAACAAAAGTGTGATTCTTTCTAAGAAAATCCTAACCAACTATCCTATGAATCACAAAGAATAAAAATAGAATAAGCTCTCTCAAAATATACTGGCTGTAGACTTGCTTAGGTTGAATGCTTGTATGCGCAGGGTTGTTGTTATTGCTTCCTCTGAGGACTTCTTCTATTTATAGATGGAGTGGAGTGTCTTATCCGTTGAGAATTTCAAATTTGAAATTCAGATAAAGCTCCTCTCTCTATTGTCATGTGTGAGGTGGTCCTCATCCTTCACACAGGACAGTACTGATTGTAATATGTCCTTTCTTCAGAATTCTGGCCTCCATGAAATTAATCTTCATTATCCTCCAGATTCTTTAGAAAATATCTCCACTTAAGTACAGTTTAGTGAGTGCTTAAGAGCTACACTAATAGTGCTTAAGGGTCTTCATAATCTCTGACTTGTACCATCTCTTCAAACGGTTCTTTGCAGCTGTAGAGTTTTCAAGCCTTGCAGCTGTAGAGTTCTGTCAATATCAAAAATCGGCTGTAGAGAAACCTTACAGCTGTAGGGTCATGTCTTAGCTGTAGATTGATCAAATACACAGCTACATACTTCACTTACAACTATATGTTTTAAACACCAATTTCCTCAATACAAGTGTTAGATTAGATATAAATTTAAACACATTGTATTGCACACATCAAAATCTAAACCAAGGTACTAACATAATCCGTATATCTTGGTTCCTTAGAGTTGAAGATTTAGAGGGAGTGTGAATAGATTTTTAAGCAAATCTAAAAATTTTAAAACAAAAGTTGATAGAACCTTCGCAATACCTTTATTTTAAAAACAATCTACCAGGTTTTAGACAAAAGTTATTGCTGCGGACTATAAAGTTTATAGCTGCAGTAAAAATAAAATAAAAGA
>JAPKLY010003404.1:4704-18886 GCA_026898435.1 Prunella vulgaris | reverse complement strand
AGAGATGGCGAGACAACAAGTCCACGTGGCCAAGTCCAAGTTGCTCGACAGGCTGCTCATCAAGCTGCTCGTCAGGCTGCTCGCCACCTTGCTCGTCCAGCTCAGAGATGGCGAGGCAACAAGCCCACGTGGCCAAGTCCATGTTGCTCGCCAGGCTGTTCGCCAGTCTGCTCGCCAGGCTGCTCGTCAGTCTGCTGGCCACCTTGCTCGTCCAGCTCAGAGATGGCGAGGCAACAAGCCCACGTGGCCAAGTCCAAGTTGCTCGCCAGGCTGCTCGTCAGGCTGCTCGCCACCTGGCTCATCCAGCTCAGAGATGGCGAGACAACAAGCCCACGTGGCCAAGTCCAAGTTGCTCGCCAGGCTGCTCGTCAGGCTGCTCGCCACCTTGCTCGTCCAGCTCAGAGATGGCGAGGCAACAAGCCCACGAGGCCAAGTCCAAGTTGCTCGCCAGGCTGCTTGTCATGTTGCTCGCCCCGGTGCTCGACCATCGCTCCCAGGGATGAAGACACAGAGATGTCCAGAGAAACTGTAAGGAGGGCATAGGTCGGTTAGGTTAGGGTTAGTGGGGCAAGTAGCTAAGGTGGTGACAAGTGGAGGACACTTGTCACCATCAGAGGCCAAGTGACTTAAAAATGTGCCACCTCACCCTTACAAGGGTATAAATACTTGTAAAAACTCATTTGTAGGGAGGGAATTTCCTAAATACAAGAAATACATTACACAATTTCTCTCTCTACTTTTCCAATTATAATTCCTATTACTAATCCAAATTACATCTTTAGATTATTGTTTGAGTGATTTTCTACGTATAATTAGCCACATAAATCTTTCGGTTGCATAAATTGCTCAACAATTTGGCGCTAGAGGAAAGGCCCGAACCTCCGTCGATTGAAGAATTCGATACTCATTCTTCATTATTTCTCAAGAACACCAAGAACGCCCTTCGAAGTTCGGTAAAAGTTTTGAGGAATATCTTCAATTGTGAGTGTTTTCAAGAATTTGTTGTCTTCAAAAACACGAACTAGAAAAGATTTCTTTAAAAACTCATTTACTATACTCAATTGTCACCGGAAACAATGACGAGACAAATGTACGAGGCCTCCTACAATGAATCCTATACCACATCGACGAGTCGAAGGTGGAAGGGAAAGAAATCTTCGGGTTACCAACAAGCCGGACAGACCCGAGTCCCAGCATTACCGGCGGCCACGATTAGACCGCAAATTGAAGCAACTTTTGGAGTCGGCAGTGAAAACTCCCGAAGACATCTAGAATTGATGGCCATGTTGCAACAGATGCAAAGGCAACAGAAGGTGGTGGCTTGTCAACCCATGATTCAAGCGGCCCCTACAGAGACAAGGCATGATACAAGGATGAGCTATCACGCACAAGAGGAGGAAGCTAGTAGCGGACGTGTCACCCCAGAAAATTCGAAGGACAAACAAAAGATGTGCGATCGCCTAGGACCGCAACCTAGGCGATTAGACAGGCGACCAGATGGTCGAGCAGAGTGGCGACCAGCCGGGCGACCAAGTGGGCGACCAGTCGAGCAGCGTGGTCATCATGAAGGGTCCCAAGGAGATAGGCATAGTGATCCAACCCATCATTCGGAGGGTGAAGGGTCCGGATACTCGCAGCGTCAAGAACCTTGTGAGTCAGATGCGAGGCATCAACGAAGGCCCGTACAGGACCGACTAAGGAGACGGGCATCCGAGAGGTTGGGCCCTAATGCTGCAAGTAACCTCCAACGTCCACATAGGGAGGTCGCCCGAAGTGAGGGACTTCCGGGGGCAGCACGTCAATATAAGGTGCACTCGGAACAGCCTCGAGGAGGGGGATCATCTCGTGGGTCATCGATCGTGGAGATAGAGAAGCTAAAGAAAGCTGTAGAGGACTTGTGGGAACAAGTGGCCAACAAAGAGAAGGTTGAGACATACACCTCCCTCCCAATCTCACCATTGTCTACAACCATCCTCACAACACCTATACAGAAGAAGATACATTTTCCATCATTGGTACTGTATGAGGGTGAATCTGACCCCAAGGTGCACATCTTGAAGTATGCCGATTACATGATCTCGATGGGGGCTTCAGACGCTACACAATGCAGAAACTTTCCCCTGACCTTGGGGGATAGAGCCCACAGATGGTTCTCGGCTCTGGCGCCAGGATCAATTCATTCATTCGGACAGCTTACCCGGGTTTCTGTCCCACTTCTCAGGATTTGGAACATACTTGATGCAAAAACATCGGCTGGCCAATATCACACAAGGAGCAGAGGAGACGGACCAGCAATACCTTGAGAGGTTCGACAAGATCCTTTTGGAAGGAGAGTCCGTCAGCGAAGACACCAAGATTGTTGCTGTGATGGCCGGACTGAAGAAGGGGACGGAACTCTGGAAGGAAATGCATTTGTCATGCCCAGGAAACTACGCAGAATTCAGGCATAAGGCTAGGGTGTATGTGGCCATGCAAGAAGCACTGCAGAAGGAGTTAGGTACGAAGTCCGATGTAAGGAAAGCACAGGTGAAAAGACAAAGGCAACCTCGAGAAGAAGGTTCAGATGATGGAGACAGTGATGAAGAAGAAAGGAGGCCCAACAGACTGGTAAAAAAGGGACCTCCAGCACCACCACCTCATTAAGAACCAAACAGAGAAATCTTGGTACTCGAGGAGATGGGTCCCGTTGGGGGAACGGTTGACAGACGCCCACCACCATCAAAGAGATAGGAAAAGACCGAAATCCGGGCAATCAACCAGGTACAAGAGACGGGTCAGGATCGAGGTGCCCACCAAGCCAACAACAGATTCGACGTTTTCACAAGCAGACCTAGGGGGAATCCTCACACCCCACAATGACTCATTAGTCATCAACGTCAATATCATGAACACCAAGGTGCAGGAACAATTAAAGGCGATCAAAAGAAGGCACGGGAGTGTCTATAAAAAAAAACATGTAATCCAAGTGTTACTGTATGAGAAAGAGATACAAATACAATTACGTCCTCATGAGCCCAGCATACTGGACATCATTTCAACAAATATCAGACACCCCGGCGGGGCCAACAACCAAAAAGCCCCATAGAGATAGACATCGGAGCAAGTGGTGACACACCCATCAAATCGGTGGAGGGTGAAGGTGGTGCAACCCCAAGACAAGAAAACCCACCAGGCGAACAAGGGGACTTAGAGCCACAACAAGGGTACGAGCCAATGTAGATAAAAGTCAACTTCAACTTGGAAGGACACAACTCAGGCCCACGATGGAAAAACATGACGAGGATACCAGTTGAACATGTGTGCCACAACCTCAACATTAACCCGACAATTGCCCCTGACTCAAAAACACACAAGCAGATGCGTTGGCTCGATTAGCAACAAGTACCAGCGAAGCAAGTATTATAGAAGTCACCATCACGAAGATAGAAAATCCTTCAACGTTTGATTGCATAAATCAAACGTTGAATGGGGGCAACAAGCAGCAGATAACCAACAGGTGGTGGAGGACTGCAGGACACCCATCAGAAAATACCTAACCAATAGAGACCAGTCAAAAGATCCCTGGGAGGCACGACGAGTTGCCAAACAAGCTGCAAGATGTATAATAGTTGGTGGACAACTATATAAAAGGGGAATCTCTCTACCCCTACTCAAATACCTCTCCCCAAAAGAAGGGCAGAAAGTGTTAGAAGAAATCCACGAATGAATATGTGGAGGCCATGCTGGGGGGCAAGCCTTGGCGTACAAGGCTATCAGACAAGGGTACTATCATCCAACATTAAGAAAAGATGCCATCAAAACCTGATCTGCAGGTTTGGCCTACCACACTCAATCGTCATAGACAATGGACGACAGTTTAACGAAAATGAATTAAGAGATTTTTGCACCTCATGGAATATCAAGAAAACACTACTCGACTCCATATCACCCACAGTCTAAATGTGATTCAATGCAAGAGAAACAGATCTCAAGACGCTACTGTCAAAGCCCAGGGCGAAGCTATGAAAAGCTAAGGTTAAAAAGTGTGCCCTACTAAAGGAACACAAATAACCTAGTGCCCCACATTAATGAATATTAAGGCAAAGTTCCTCAAAGAACAGACGCCAAAGGCAAAGTGTTCCAAAGGAACCCAAATGCCTAAAAATAATTTTAAGTGCAAGTTCGCGGTTGAAAGTAACGTAAGACGAACCAATACGCACCATAAAAAAAAAGGGCAAACTGAAGACAGTAGCGCGAGCATAACTGAAAATTCACAACAAAGAGACAAACACAACAAACAAGGTTAAGAAAAATGATCAAGGTAGAGTAGCTTGCCTACCAGCATGCCAACCTGGCTCTCCCACCGGCGTGCCCACGTAGCTCGTCCACCAGCTCTCCCAAAGTATCATTCCATACCACCATGTATCTACTCCTAACCCAGTGGGTATGGGTCAAATCAGTGTCACGAGGTGCGACCAAGTGGCAAACATGAATCCCACAAGAGGACCGCCTCGATGGGAAGCTGGCCACCAAGGCAACCTACACGAGGCCAACAAGAGGCGAGCTAGGGACGAGCAGGAAGGAGATGCATATCACCAAAGCTACATGCTCATCACCTTGCAAGGTAATGAAACATTGAAGATTAAAGAAAATCGTGATTCTGACAAGATTATAGGTGACCAAGAGTGCATCGAGCCAGCAAACCCATGAGGTCAACTTAAAGCTACTCGCCGCACTTACTCGCCATTATTCTCAGAGTCCCTCCATCATCCCTCAGTTGCACAACTACAACTCCAGCGCATCCTTCAATATTTAGAATCAAATTGAAGCATGCGCTGGGGGGCAAATGTTGATAAAAGGAATTTAAACCAAGTCCAAGTTCCTCGCCAGGCTGCTCGTCAGGCTGCTCGCCACCTTGCTCGTCCAGCTCAGAGATGGCGAGACAACAAGTCCACGTGGCCAAGTCCAAGTTGCTCGCCAGGCTGCTCGCCACCTTGCTCGTCCAACTCAGAGATGGCGAGGCAACAAGCCCACGTGGCCAAGTCCAAGTTGCTCGCCAGGCTGCTCGTCAGGCTGCTCGTCAGCCTACTCGCCACCTTGCTCGTCCAGCTCAGAGATGGCGAGACAACAAGCCCACGTGGCCAAGTCCAAGTTGCTCGCCAGGCTGCTCGTCAGGCTGCTCGCCACCTTGCTCGTCCAGCTCAGAGATGGCAAGGCAACAAGCCCACGAGGCCAAGTCCAAGTTGCTCGCCATGTTGCTCGCCCCGGTGCTCGACTATCGCTCCCAGGGATGAAGACACAGAGATGTCCAGAGAACCTGTAAGGAGGGCATAGGTCGGTTAGGTTAGGGTTAGTGGGGCAAGTAGCTAAGGTGGTGACAAGTGGAGGACACTTGTCACCATCAGAGGCCAAGTGACTTAAAAATGTGCCACCTCACCCTTACAAGGGGATAAATACTTGTAAAAACTCATTTGTAAAGGATCTAATTTCCCAAATACAAGAAATACATTACACAATTTCTCTCTCTACTTTTCCAATTATAATTCCTATTACTAATCCAAATTACATCTTTAAATTATCGTTTGAGTGATTTTCTACGTATAATTAGCCACATAAATCTTTCGATTGCATAAATTGCTCAACAATGTGTATTTGTTGAATAAAACATGTTTATAAAATATTCAAAATTGATTGAATAATTTGAGGTTTTATTAATTTAACTTATCCATTTTTTATGAATTTTTTGAAAATTTGAGTATTTGACATAATACTCCCTCCGTCCCAAAATTATTTTCACACTTTCCTTATTTGGACGTCCCAACTCTTCTTTCACATACCTAAAAGGAAATTTTTTACACTCACAAAAGTCAATAAAATACACTTTTTCTTATTTTATTATTTAACTTTATACCAACATACTTACTTTTTATTAATTCGCGTGCCCGGAACTACTATGAAAATAGTTCCGGGACGGAGGGAGTATAATTTTTTTTAAGAGTTTTGATCTTTTTAACTTTTTTTTGTTTATTAGAATTTTTTTTTTGTCTCTAATTTTATATTTTGAAGTGAGAAATAATTTATTTGAAATCTTTCTTAAAATATATTGCAATTGTCTTAAATCTTAAATTTGTTTAAAGAAGAAATATTTAATTTACAGTTAAACCATGTACTAAATATTTGTCATACCTATTTTTTAATTTTATTTTATATGGTATATACACGTATATGTATTTGTATTTTATTGTGGGTGACTTTCATTTTCTCTTTAATTAGTTTAAATTTTCTTTTATTTGAAAAAATATATATATGTGTGTGTGTGTGCGGGGCGTGTGTCTTTGTATTTTTATGTACTCATTAGTTTAAGTCAAAATAATATATATGTATTATTGTTAATCGTATGTATAAAAAATGATATATATAATAAATTTCACATATAAATTAATTTTTGGTATATTAATTTATTTATGGGCTTAGTTGTATACATTAAAACACATTAACTTATCAATTTTTATTATTATGTATATGTTATTTTATTTTTATACTCTTTTAATATGTACAATGATTGACCATTAAGTATATTTATTTTTTCTTTTGTATATTATTAGACATTCTAATAAAATGTAATGATACTATATTTTTAAAGTTATAGTTAGTATGTAATAATGAATAGTAATGTATTAGTGTGTTTTTTATTTGTACTTTATATATTATGTATCACGTTGTGTTTCTAATTTTATTTAAAACAAAATATATTTTTTAAATTTATTCTTTATTTTTTTATACCTGTAAGGACTCCTGCTCCTACTTCGGCTGCGGCTATGCCTTCTCCTGTTTCTCCAAAACAAACTCCCTGCATTGAATAGTAAAGGTGTCATTTATTTATAATTTAAAGGGTTAATTGCATAAATAAATAAAAAATTCTAAGAAACAGCATATTCACATCATCTCAATTACAACATATATTTTTAAATAAAAAGTGTGATGCACAGACTTTAATTTTTGAAATACCATACAACATATGTCAGCAGGACTTGTGGAAAAAATACTCATGTGAGAGAATTGCAACAATTTGAAAGGTAATATACTAGATTGTAAATATTAGTAACATACTCTGTAGTATAAAAAAACATGCAATTAACCAAATATAAAAAAAAAATTATGGCCACATGGCAAACGATTAAACAAACCTGCTAATCCTCTTCAGATGCATGAAATTGCAGTACCCACCACGGTTGTAGGTGTAATAATTTATGCAAATAATGAAAGTAAATTGAAGACAAAATTTGGTAACTCAATTCGTCATAAGGACTACGTATGGGGATGACCAAGCCAGGAGTTTTTACTAATAATAATGACAATGATCAAAATTACAATTACATCATGAAGTACATATATTTATAGGGATATAACCCTAAATAACCCAAGTCCATTAGGCTAAAGCCCAATGATATATCTAATTATTAATGTCCAATATAATATCTTATATTTTACAACGCTCTCCTTTGGATATTATAATTGTGGTTTGGAAGAATACGTTAGTTAACGGGAAAAGTACAACTATTGATCTTCAGGATTGTTTTGAAGTCGATGCTCCCCCTGAAAATAACAATCTTCCAAGTCGACACATCCTCATCCCATAAACATATTTCTCAAAAGTAGATGTAGGGAGGGATTTAGTGAACAAATCTGCAAGATTGTCACATGAGCGTACTTGTATTTTAATTTCACCACTCTTATGGAGTTCGTAAGGATAAAAGAATTTTGGGGAAATGTGTTTTGTCAAGTTTCCTTTGACATAGTCATTACTCATTTGAGCAATACATGCAACATTGCCTTCATGAATTATAGTAGGATTTATGTCATTCAAATGGATAGCACTCAAATCGTAAATGTGTTTTACCAATGATTTCAACCAAACACATTCTCGTGCAGTTTCACACAGAGCTATAATCTCTGAGTGGTTAGAAAAGGTGGTCACCATAGTTTGTTTAACAGATCTCCATGAGACGGTCATACCACCACAGAGAAAAATGTAAACAATCTACGATTTTGCATTGTGGAGATCAGACATATAACCAGTATCTGAATAACATACTAGTGTTTTGTCTAGTTTTCTTGGATAGAATAAACCAAGATATTGTGAACCGAGAACATATCAAAATATGTGTTTGACACAATTTCAATGCCTTCTTGGATTAGAGGCACTGAATTATGTAATTAATTTACTGCAAAATGACATCCAGTCTAGAACAGTTTGCAAGATAAAGTAACCTGTCAATTGCACTGTAGTAAGGAGCTTCTGGTCCTAATATCTCGTCAGTATCCTTTTAAGTCTAAATAGGTCATTTTCCACTTCAAGGAAGCGAACAACTATTGATGTGCTAAAATGGACGAGATTTGTTCATATGGAATTTAGCAAACGCTTTCATCAAGTAGGTTTGACAGGTGTATAAGGTTTCCTTCAGAGAGGTACTCGATCTGCGGGTCAAGACAAAACTTGGTTTTACCCAAAGTTTTCATTTCGAATTCTGTTTTCAAGATTGAACTCGCTTCTTCAACCTCTTTCCTTCTTCTGGAGGAATTCACTAAGTCGATTAAATCATATTCGACTTTATTGTTTTAAACTATACAATGAAGGTTGTAGTTTTATACTAAACATATTACGATCTTTATTATTCCGCATCTGGGGAATCTTTAAATCCATAAGAGATTTTAATTTAAATAATAGAATCTAATGATCAGTATAATATTTTTACAATGACCATCAACTGCATTTCTAAATCAATTTAACTGTATGGGATATATGGCGGAACTTTATAATATTCACAACATGAGAATATGTTTAATCACATCAAAATCAATAATGGGTATGTGCGAAAAATCCTTAAGCTATTAAACTCACTTTGTATCTCTCTACTTTATCATTTTATTTTATTTTTGTATAAATACCCATTTATATCCTTCAGGGATAAAATATTTAGGGGTATGTATGATAGAACAAAATACATTCTTTGTTTAGCGAGTCTAGCTCTACCACACTTCCTTCTTTCTATTGTATCTAATCAAAGTGCTTCGGGCACCTAATTTAGGTACAGGATCCAGATTTTAGAAAGAGCAACTGTGTGTACCAATAAGTTGTCGACAATAGTGATATACTTATCTCCTATATTTATTTATTTTAAGATTCATATAAACCAGATCTTCAGCATTTCCAAAAAAATATATTGATCTTGGTGTTCTGCAATCCTAGTATTTTGATTGCTATGTGCATGTGCTTTTTACTAGGATTTCTTTCTTCAGGACAAATCACTTCAGGAGATTTCAAGAGTGACTGAATATTTTATTAGTTTTAATTTACCATGGTTTTGTGTAAGGAGGTCCATTATGCTTCCGGCGTACATGGGCATCAATTTTATTTGATTTCATTGGAACCTCAACTATTTGTAGTCATTTCTTTATAATCAGTAATGCATTTGACAATGTATCTGCCAGATTACTTGCTAATTATTGCAATTTTATTTTCTTTGAACTTCCAGTTCAATTTGACTAGCGCTTGTATCGAAATATTTGAAGTTTCTTTTCTTTTAGAAAAGTTTCTCGGTATTCATTTAATTTTGATTCCTAATCTCCCCCTAATGCCGAGAAAATGATCTTCATCAAATGTGCATTCAACGAATCGGACCATAAAATGATTCCCTATTAAAGGTTCTAGGTATTTCACAATTGATAGAGATACAAAATCAATGTATATACATATATTCCTTTGTGGGTCCATTGAGTACGCGTTAGAGATTATATAATAATATATACTACACAACCAAAAATTTGCAGATTAGAAATGATTATTATTTTCGACGCACTAGTTGCAAATAGGGAGCAGTGATGATATGCAGTAAGTCGGATTTAAGTTAGAATAACTACATGTAAAAAAAATTCATGTCTCAAACATGTAGCAGCTAAGTTGGAATTCTACAATAACTGTCTAGTGATTAATTTTGATGCATCATACTAGTCATTTGACTAGACTATTCCAAGTGTGGACATAATGGTCATAACTTAAAAAATAGTCCAGATATTGTATCTGTAGTCCACAAATATCTCAAAAAATATATATAAATAAAGTCTGGGAGATTCAATTCCAACTTTAATGTGAGACAGTCATACTTTATGTTTACTTAGACGTGTCTCTCAAATAAATGTATTTACAGAAGAGTTTATGTTATGTGACATAGTGTAACTCTTTTCTTAAAAAAATTTGAAAAATAATGTTATATTTAGGATGGACAAAAACACTGATGTTATAACTTGAAAGAATTTGCATCATGAATTTCTAAGTTCAGTGCTGTAGGGAGATTAGAAGGTCTGATGTATGTGTAATACAATCCATACGAAAAAGAAGGAAACTCTTCGACAATATATTTTCGACAATCTAGATAGTGAGTCATCGAAAGATATTCACTATTATTCTAGTATCGATTTCTATGTGATAGTCGTTGGCTCTAACATCTTTAAAACTGAGAAGGGTACACTTTGATTGAGGAAACAATAAAGCATATTCAATTATTAATTATGTACTCATTGGGAGGATTATCGAAGCTCTTCCGGAGCCTACTATTAAGATATTGTCGTCAGCAACTCTTGTGACACTTCCTTTCTTTTCAATTAAAGTTTGGAAAAAAAAAATCTTTCAGGATAGTATGTGTGGTAGCACTATCTACTAAACACAAAGAGTTATTCATCTCCATAAGCACACACTGACACGTACATATACGAGGAATACTAAGGAGAGCCAAGAATACAATCACTGATTTATTAGCCGCACAAGAGATCACTTAGGTCCTACGATATCTAATACGTACAAATTTGTAGACAATAGTGATCGACGATTGAGGTTGACTGAAAAAATAAAACATAAATAAGCAATCCATAATGTCAAATAGTGCAGGATCATAACAAATAAAGTCTAACATAAAAAGCAAATAATCAGTATGAAGGAGTCGATCACTCATTGTCTCAAAAGTCTTGAACGGTCATATCATCAACCAAAAGCTCATCATTGTCTTTGTCAAAGTCTGCTTCAGGCAGATTGATATGATGTGATTCTCCTTGAGGGGTCTTCCCCCTTTTGTCGCTTATCATCCGCTGATAAGCATTCACCAGATGTTTTAAGAGTACGATACGTGCGAGACCAGTGGTCATCGCATTCACATTTGTAACATACTTGTTTATTCTGAAAACGGGAGCTCAATTGTGGTGTAGGATTTTGATCCTTAGATACACCTTTTCCATGTTCTTGAGTTTGGACATCTTTTGCATTTTGTTGACCACCACCCCAACCTCGACCTTGTCCCCTACCACGACCTCGACTTCGAGTAGATCCGCGGCCCATATTTGCATTAAATCCCCTTCTGCGTTTATGCCCTCTAAAAATTTTCTGAGCAATATCATGTGCTTCTGGCACTGCTTGTGAGCCAACTAGTCTTGTTTTATGATTTTTCATAAGAAGTTGGTTATGTTTTTCTGCAACTAAGAGTGCAGATATTAGCTCAGAATGCGTTGTATAACATTTGGCCCTGTACTGCTGCTGGAGTACAAGGTTACTTGAATGAATGGTGGATAAAGTTTTTTGAAGTAACTCTGCATCAGTGATTTTCTGTTTACAAAGTTTTAACTGAGATACGAAGCGGTGTAGGGCAGAATTGTACTCTGTGACAGATTTAAAATCTTGAAAATTGAGGTTTAACCAATAATATTAGGCTTGGGGAATAATCACATCATTTTGTTGTTGGAAACGATCCTTCAGGGATGTCCATAATACAATGAGATCCTTTTCAGTGAGGTATTCATTTTTTAGGTCTTAGTTGAGATGATATCTAAGAAATATCAGAGCTTTTACCTTTTGAGCAAGTGTGAATTTTGATCTTTGTATTATGATGTCGCTTAAAAAAAATATTAGGCGGACTAGGAGAAAAAATTGATCAAATAATTAGGGGATATAAATTTGGGCTTGGATTTTATTTTATAATTAATCCATGACCTTTATTTATGGGCTTCAGGCCCAAATAATGACAAAATAAAGTTGCCTATATTTATAAAATAATCGGGTCCAAATCATATAAATAGGTCCTAAAAAAATAATATCCATGAATTTTATTAATGAACTTCAGGCCCAAAAATTATTATTAAATAAGACCCAAAAAAAAATTATTACCCCATTTAAATTAAAAAGGGGGGCCCAATCATAAAAAGGGTCCCAAACCAAAGTTTACCCAATAAAAATTGGCCCAATTAGTATTTTTACAAATCAAGGGTTTTCGGTTATGACTTATGAGCAAGGACGAAAATATCGATATCGATGGAAATATTGGTATCTTAAATTTATGGATATATCGGTAGAAATATCGATATCGATATCGGTAGAAAATAGTTAATTTACGGAAATTTTGTTAAAATAATGAGAATTTAACATGAAATTTTAGATAATGTTATTACTAGTCTTAATATATAAATTTAACTGAAAAACTCTATCAATAGGATATACATAAGAAATATAAAATGATACAACAACTGTTTATAAATATTGAATATTTGACAATGAATATCAAAATGATGTCCTATGAAGTTTAAATATAAAGTTGTCAACCGATTTAACTCCAAAAATAAAGTTGAAGCAACTAAAATTGAGTGACTCAACCCTAAACATAAAAAAAAACTGATATTTTACCAATTTTTACCGATATTTCCATGATATTTCCCGATATTTTGTAAAATTTCAATTATAATTCATCAAAATCGATATCGATACCGATATATCCCGATATTTACCGATATTTTTGAAAAAATTCGTTCCAGAGGATATCCATATCGGGGGTGTCAAAAATCCAAAATTTCGGCGAAATTTCCGAAAATTTTCATCCTTGCTTATGAGCAAGGTTTGAAATTTCGCGAAATTTCGGTATTTGAGGGTACCGATATGGAAATTCACTTGAACGATTATTTTTCCAAAATTTCGGTCAAATTTCAGGAAATTTCGGTTACTATATCGATATCGGTCCAGGGTAATTCAAAATGTGCATATTATTGAGAAATATCGTGGAAATTTCGGTAATTTATCGGTCAAAATTTCGGGAAATAATTTTGTTTTTTTCAATTCTCAATCCTCGGGACTTGGTACCATTATTGCTTAGACCAAGATGGTCTTTCTTCTTTTACATTTGAGGCTCATAGGACATCATTTTGGTATTAGCTGTGTAATATTCAATAATTATGAATAATTGTTGTATCGTTTTATATTTCTTACGTATGTTTTCTTGATACGTTTGTTGTAAGATTCTCATTTTATTGAGATTTTAAGTTCAATTAATGTATTAAGACCATAATAATATTGTCTAAAATTTCATATTAAATTTCCATCATTTTAATGAAATTTCCGTGGATTTTCTATTTTTTACCGATATCGATATTCTATATCGATATTTCCACCGATATATCCATAAATTCAGGGTACCGATATTTCCGTCGATACCAATATTTTCATCCTTGCTTACGAGTACATAGACTTGGTCAAGAAATAAAGGGTTTTACAAGAAATTTATTCTGTCGTCCTGAGTTGGTTCTACAAAGTTGGTTCCACATATATGGTTCAAGGGTGCGAAAAAGAAGGGATTGTGGGCTGATTTTTCGCGATTCAAACGGTGAGAGAGGCGTTAATCGCCGAATTTTCGGTCGTGGTAAAGCGATATCAGTTCGATCAATTCGCCGTCTCGCTTGGTGGCCGTCGACGTTCCCTCAACTGCCGCGTAGCCATCGATGTAGCTGTCGCGCAACAGTCACCTTCCATAGTCGTCCACCGTTCAATCGCGCAGCGTCCATCCGCAGTCCAGTGGTCATCCTCTCAGTCGCGGCGCGCCGGCACCGTCGTTCGTCGAGGCCGCTTCAGGGGCCATCGGTCGTCACTGGTTCGCCACCGCGAACGGTGGCCGTCCGCTTCTCCGTCACGCGCCTGCCGTTGCGGAGGTCGGTGGGTCGTCGTCGCTCATCGTTTCCGGATAAATTTATTTTTGGGTGCGGCTATACAGACCCCAAATTCCTCTAAATATACCCTAAACACTAAACATACCCCATTTACAATAAAAAATTAATATAAAATATTAAATATACCACATATTTTACTATAATATCATTTTCCATTTTTGACTAAGTC
>JAPKLY010003403.1:8171-18887 GCA_026898435.1 Prunella vulgaris | reverse complement strand
CACTAAGTGCAAGAATTAAGTCCTAAGACTCTATGACATGCCTAAGTTCTCACTTAAACACACAATACTCCAATTAACTAGTTCTTGGAATCAAGCAATTCTCATTGACATAAGAGAACATAACACAAACACTTGGTGTGCACAATTATCCATTCTAAACTAATTTAACTAACTCAATTTTAATATATTGCCAATTCAATTAATGATCAAAACATTAAAAAGCATCCATCAATAGTTCAAGCGAACATCAATATAGAGAATTCCTACACATAATTAGCTCATACATGCATTGGAATCACAAGCAATTAAACTACCCCATAATATACATATCCCCAATGCAAAAGGGGATTAGTCCATGGCTAATTGTGAAGAACAAACAACAATTAAGCTAATCAAGATCATATATAATGCAAAAATAGTAAAAAAATATGAAAACTTACCAATTGTAATTAATAGGAAAAACACCTCAAAACATCAAAATTCAATCCATAACTCAAATTACAAAATCCGACCGTACAAACATAGAGAATTGAATGGGGAAGCTAATGGAATACTCGGCTCGAAAATCTATCGGTTTGATCGAAAGTAATTGCAAGAATACGATCTAGAATTAAAGTATAACCCACATGTAACTTCCCACTAACATCTCTCTAATCTAAGAATTTGTAAAATGATTAAAAGCTTCTTCAAAATCTAAATTTATAGTTATTTATAGGTGCCAAAACGTTATGACTTGATTGCCCCTCATTAAATGGATGGAATGACGAAATTGATGTTTAAAATGCCACTCTGGATGGTCACTCGAGCTAGCGCTTGGACTAGGTTGACCTGGCGCTCGATCTGGCTAGACTGAGCGCCCCTGCAAGGCCATGGGCAGAGCAAATTTCGCTCGGACAAAGGTCATGGTGTGCTTGAGCTAAGGCCAATGGCGCTCGAGCTGAGTGCAACCTCCGACGCTCGATTTTGATTTTTTTCGTTTTGATCCATTTACACTTTCAAGCCTCCTCGGGTCTTCCTCTTGGTCTTTTAAACTTCCCTAAACACTTGGATCACATCATTCCACCTTCCTCATCATAATCTCCTCGATTTTGCCCGTTTTCATCAATAAAACTAACTTTTCTCTACACAAGGGTGAATAACACAATATATATCACATTAGGGTCAATAATGCACACAAATCAATTAATAATATGCTCAAATACACATAATATGATGCAATTATTACCCTAATCATACCCCAAACTAGATCGTTGCACGACCCCGAGCAATGAAGCGATAAGATAAGGGGAATAATTGTATCAATGAGCAATCAACACACAATCAAATGTCACATACACATCATCTGACTCATGCAAATATATCAATGTAATCTCAACTCATCCACAATCCACATAAAATTTGATGCACATAATATAAAATTCATGAGTCACAATCCTCACATAGAAGTGTTTCGCTCTACTCTCAAGTGTATAATTGTTCATTCACTTAACATCACACAAGACATATGAACTATCATAAGCTTGACAAGAGTCTTAAATTCTCCACCACTTGTTTGACAACTTGTTCACAAATCAATGAGGGCTTTTCTTAGGTTGTAGTGTTGGCTCTTTGGTAAGGTAGGGAAATTTTGGATAGAAGTGACTAAATGATTAGTAGAACATAGAAGTAGCATACACGATCATTCACATTCCTCTTGCTAAAAGCACTTTGTTTCCTCATGCATTAATCACAATCATCATTCTTTTTCTTGAGCACATTGCTTCCCTCTTTCTAAACTTTTGATCAATATCACAACACAAGATCAACCTTTTCAAGATTTTCTTTGCACATGCACTTTTCAAATTCCATGCTTCTTGCATATTCTCCTCATTAGGCAACCATTTCTTTTTTCATATCACCACCTTCCTTCCTTCTTTTCACTCTACTAATCAAAAGGACAAGAGAGCTAAAAAAAAAGAAAGAAGTATGGCTTCAAACATGGTTTACCAAAGAAAAGACTTTAAGGCACAAAATGGTTAGCAATGGAATTCATGTCATTTGGTAGGCAATTTTGGCAAAGTGACTCATTAAGATAAAAAAATGGCATCATATCATACTTTACAAACTAATTATCACGTGTGACCTCAAATAAGACTCAAGTCAAGTTCTAGAGTGAATACGTGCCATGTGTAACACACAACAAAGAATACTTATCTGTTTAAAATGGAAATGGGAAATAAGCTCAAATCTCATAGGTTATGTGATTGTGACTCCCTTCATTTCAAACATGCACATCTAATCCATGTTTCAAGCTTCAAACAATCAATCACATGATAAACTAACATGAACTAAATAATAAGTACATCACATCTAAACATGCATCTACTACATCACTAACACAATCAAAATCTTATCTACATGCATTTATCTCCCAAAGTAGCAAACATAAGCACAACCATATCAATCAAAAAATATAGGCAAAATCAAATAATAGATCCATCAATACAAGATAGTCATAGTCATCAATCAAAGCATAACACACCAACAATCTCAAATCACAATCTAAATTAACAAACTTCAACAAATTCAAATACTAGGAATGAAAGCAAGGAAAGCAAGGGATAGAATACGATACCCATCCACTATGAAGTTAGCCCCTAGGTGTTCACTTCACTGTGGAGGATGATCGGGTCTCGTGATGTGTCCCTTGCTAATGTGCCACGACATCATGGCACGTTGAGCTCAAGGAGCTCGTGCATGTTCATTCGTAGGTCACACAGAAAGAGGTTTGCTCCGTCCAAATGATGTTCACGTCCGTCCTTAAGGATGTAACATCGGTCCTCAAGGACTTCATCTCCGCCACCCACTCATCCATACTCATCATTCCGGCTCCTTGTGTTTCTCCCTCTTCATAACGAGCTTCCTCCTTGTTTGCCTATTTCGTGTATGCTTCACGCAAGTGTACGTGGACGTAGTGGCTTAGGAAAGTAGACCAAGTAATAAAATATTGAACACAGGGAAATGATGCGATATTAAGAAAATATTGGTTGTTTACGTAGGTAATAGCTAAGGAAAATAAGAAATAGTTCTTGGATTCTATCTATTTTTCAACAAGAAAGAGTAAATTCTAACTATCACTTTTTTCAAAGTGAGCAAGTGTGAGTGATGTGCATTGGAGTACTTCAACTATGGTTCATCTAGCATCTTATCAATCCTAGCATGCATAAGATCCCTTGATGTCTTATCAAGCTAACGGACTCTATCAAGTGCCTAGATCTCTCTACAACACCTAATACTCCATTTAAGAGGTTCTTAGCTTTTAAGCAATTCTCATTGACATAAAAGCATTAATACAAACACTTGGTGTGCACAAAATTCAATTAAGAACATACATGAATTAACTCAATTCTCATGTGTTGCTAACTCACATAGGCTCAAAACATTCAATTGATTACACCAAAAAATTCCATCAAATCATCAAATTAGAGAATTAATACATCAAGATCACTTAATCATGCATAGGATTAACAAGACACTAAACTACACCATAGTATTCATACACCAATGCAACAAGAGATTAGTCCATGGCTAATTGGCAAGACAAATCAACAATTAAACAACTAACTATCATCATTAATACTAATATGAAAGAAAATTACAAGAATCTTACCAAATAGGAAGTAATTGAATAACTCTCCTACTACCTTCAAATGCTAGCTCTTGATCCAGAACTCCAAATGAGAAATTGAACAGTAGAAATGTAGCTAGCAACGAGACTAATCTAATGCAATAAACGGATCAAAAATCTATTGGTTGGATTACAAGAAATCGAAGGGAGAAGTATGAAGATTAACTACAAACCCACTTAATAACTTCCTAATCTCTCTCTAAAACTTCCTAATGAATTGGAATGAAGAGAAGTCCAGAAGTTGCCTCCAAAATCTGATCCTCGAAGTATATATAGTGCCCACAATGCTTAGACCAATTTACCTCTCATTAAACACACGAAAAGACGAAGTTGCCCTTAATTTATTCAAAATCCAAACAACCGCTCGGACATGCTCTTGCCACCGCTCGGACGCTGCTGGTCGAGGACCTCCCTTGACGTGGTCGTGCGCCACCAAGATTGGTGTCTAGATATTTTTAGCTCGGTCGTCAGTTGGCCGGCGCTCGGACGTAGCTCAGTCAACGCTTGGTCAACGCCTGTTTCGGATGTCCATTTTTAACTTTTTTGTTTTCCAATCCTATTCTTAGACCAATTTGCCCCTCATTAAATGCGCAAAAAAATGAAGTTGCCCTTAATTTGGTCAAGATCCGAACAGCCACTCGGTCGTCCTCTTGTAGCCGCTCGGACAGCAATGGTCGAGCGCCTGTCTTCTTGTGATCGAGCGCCGATCAAACTGGCTTCCAGAGAATTTTAGCTCGGTCATCAGCCTTTTTTCGATGTCTAATTTTGACTTTTTCATTTTTTATCCCATTGCTCGTCCAAGCTTCCTAGAGTCTCTATCTGAGTCATTTAAGTTTCCCCATGTGCCCTGATCACATCATCTCATTCTCTATAATTAATATTTCCTCGTTTTTGCTCGATTTCACCTATAAAACACATTTTCCTTGCCAAAAAGGGTTAATAGCACAATGTATAGCATATTAGGGTCAATAATGAACATAAATCAATCAAAATCATACCAAAATGGATGCAAAATGATGCAATTATTACCCTAATCAATCAATTTGCACTGAATTGGAAGGGGGGAGAGCGGCACCTTGTGGTGAATAGGGAGAGGGAGAGAGGTGGGAGACGAGAGGTGGCGTGTGGTGGTGATGAGTGGAGGCGGATCAGAGAGAGAGAGAGATTGAGGTCACAATTTTTAAAGTGGGGTGTGAGGAGAGAGATGATTTTTAATGTGATGTATTGACACAGAGTGAGATAGGTAGGATAGGGTAGGGTCCCATTTTTAATCATTCTTGTAACATGGAATTTTTTTGTGCTCTATTTTAAAATTAGGTTTTTTTTATAATTGACCCTATATATAACTTTATCCATATTATTAGTGTTGTGCTCTAATTTTGAAATAAATTCAAAAAATGAAAGTTATTAGTTTGTGACATGGTTGATTGATTGAAGATGATTATATGTAATTAAGATGGAAGGAGGTTAATTATCTTAACTAGGAAAAAAATTATATTAAGTACACTATTATAATTCTCATATATTTATTCTCATTTCCATTGATATAAAAAAATTCCAAATCAAACCTACCCTAACTCTATCCGTTGTCGATTATTGAAGAAAAGTAAAAGTAGGGAAGAATATCTTCAAAATTTGGGTCTTCAATTATTGTCATATATAATGTGGATTACCAATAAACTGGATCTTTAGTTTTTTTCCAGGCTTATTATCTTCGGTTGCGCTAATTGACTCCCGAGGCAAAAATAGAAACCAATCCTATCTTTTATATATATATATATATATATATATATATATATATATATCTTTAACTATCTTAGAGAGAGAGAGTAAGTCTCTTGTGCATCAAGTGCACCGTGCAACTCAAGTGTATTTGAGTGTGTCTTGGGTGCACCCAATTCACCTCAATTTTAATATTAATTTTCAATTTTGAAAGAAAATGTAGATCTCATCACGACTCTGTTTGTGTTCGGCGGGATTTAAATTCCCTGATAAATTTCATCCTTTTCGCCGTCGTTTTTATACCATAATCCTTCTTCTCCGATTGAAGATACGGGGAGAATCAAATTTCTGGATTTTCATTCAATTTTAGAGATCGTTCTAAATCATGTCTCAATTTTCTTTTTGAGTCATCATAGTACAGGATAGTGGGATTGAAATGGAAAAACCCGTCATGGATAACATTGCTGACGGAGTTCTCCAGCATTACATCGAGAGTGAGATTGGATTGCTGGAGCAGGGAAGCGTACCGGGTGACATCCTTGCGGAAATTCAAGAATCTTCCATCGGCGGTGGGCTGGGAGTGCTGGTGCGAAGGAGCTCCACGCCGGAGAGCCAAACTACAGTAACACAACTATACAAGCACCACTGGAGGTGGCGGAGAAGTGAAGGACGATGTTTTGTCCACGCACAGTCTCGAGGAGTGGAGTAGGTGGAGGGAAGGAAAGTGGTGCCCCAAGAACAAGTAGTATACCCAAAGTATAACTCACTAATAGACCAAAAACAAGTTTATGTAATGGCCCAAGAACAACTTACCAAATACCCCAAGAACAAGTCTGTAATACCTAAAGAATAAGTTAGTAATACCCCAAAAACAACTCACTAATACTCCAAGAACAAGTCTAAGTAATACCCCAAGAACAAGTCAATAATACTCAAGAACAAGTCAGTAATACTCTAATAATAAGTTAGTAATACCCCCAATTACAAGTCTGAGTAATACCCAAAGAACAACTCATCAATGACTCAAGAACAAGTCTAAGTAATAACCCAAAAACAATATCAAAGTAATACCCCAAAAATAATTCATCAATATCCCCAAAAGAAGTCTAAGTAATACCCAAAAGCAACCCACTAATTCCCAATTGACTAATATCCCAAGAACAAGTTTGTACCACCCGGACAACAAGTTAGTATACCCCAAGAACAAATCATTAATATCTCAAGAACAAGTATAAATAATACCAAAAAACAACTCACTAATACATCAATTGCCCAAAAACACATAGTGCGTATGTTTTCAAAAAATCAAATTAAAAGTCAAAATTAAACTTAAAATCAAGATACATTCTACACACTTGGGTGCGCGCAGATTTTTGCTTGTATATTTTAGCAATTATAAGTATCAACTGCCTACCTATTCAAGCCAATAACTCACTTTTGAACTAGTCGTGATGATAGTGAAATGATAATACTTTTATAATAATGTGTTACTTTTTAAAATAGAGTATCACTTTCAAAAAAATAGATGGTTTCGTACTCGATTTACGTATGTCCCCAAAGTGAGAGAATATATGTATATATAAGAAATTTCACCTGATGTACAAATTGATTTGCAATTTAATGAACTTCCAGCAAGTATATATTCTCTTATATATTGCATGTTAAAGTTGTTCATGGTGGATGAATGCCAATCAATGGTTGCTTATACACAAGTTCACAGCCATTTCATTGTTCCTGCAAAAGTGAAAGATATATAGCATTAACAAAAGCATACATATTTTTTTGTATATGATGCAATGTGGCTTATATATGGTCCTATGACAAAATTTTCGTTGCATTTTTGTACAATGCTCGAAAGTTAATGTTTTCCTATGCATATTTTAATGGGTAAAATGCAAAAATAGTCCCAAACGAAACTCTGCATTGCACTACTCGTACCATGCTATAAATAAAAGAAAAGGTACAATATGGTTCAACAAACTGATAAAAATTACATATTGGTCCGGTGTAAAAAAAAAAAAAAACCCTTCCGTAAAAAAAAAAAAAACACACTACAGTGCAAATATTTTGAACCAATTTATAAATATAGTGATTTTTTTTGAACCAATATGTAAATGACCCTAAATAAATGGTCATTTCCTTATGTATTTTAATTGCAAAACTAATTCCACAAGATTTTTTTTTTCACTTTTTTATGCAAAAAAGAGAGACTATTTTTGTTAAGAATATGACCACTTTTGCAATAATATTATTTTTTTTTGGGGCATTTTTTTCATTTAACTCAGTATTTTAATTGCACTTTTTTATGCAAAAAAGATAATTATTGTAAAAAAAAAAGGACGACTTTTATAATCGATCTATACGACGACGAACAAATGGATAAATATACTAATTGGTCGATTTATGTAATTATTTCCATTAATTATGAAGATATGGCTGAAACTATTTTACCTTGATTCAGTTGATTCTTCAGGTGTTTCCACGTGCGGTGTAGGGGTGCTTAATTGAAGCTGAATTGGTCCATCAATGAAGCCATAGGAAAACAAACCATTTCCATTTGATACAATTACATCCTTTGTTCCATAAGCCTGATTAGAAATTAATCCTTTGATTAACGACCAACAATTAATTAATATACTCCCTCCATGAAGTCGACACACTTTTTAAGAAAAAAAATTTAACGAGTAAAGTTTTAAGGTGTATATATTGAAAAAAATGTGGTTGGATTGATGTGTCAAAAGTAATGACAATTCCTATAAATATGTGAATATTAATCGCAAGTGTAGAGTTCATAAAAGTATTTACTTTTTTTTTGTGCAAAGGATTTTGGAATGAAAGAATTAAACAAGCGTGCAAAAAATTGAGGAACGGATGAGTAATTTATAAATTTAAAGAATATAATGTACCATAAATACCTTTCTATACAATTCCATGTTCTCTTGCTCAATGAGTTTGACCTTCTTACGCAGCTCAACATTCTCCTGACGTACTAAACTACCCTGAAATCAAATCCAAATAAAAATCACAACTCCTATGTATCTCTATGGATGCCCACGGAATATTGTTATTTATTTTTGTGATATATACTCACATTTGGAGAATATCTCATAAATCTGCAGTATGAAAACGTCTAGTATAAGTTTGAATCAATTACATATTGGTTCAAAAAAGTTACTATATTTATAAATTGAGTCAAAAAATTTACACGGTAATTTTTTTTTTTTTTTTTGCACGGGACCAATATGTAATTTTTGTCAATTTTTTTAACCATATTGTACTTTTCCCTATAAATTTTTGTTATATTTTATGTATTAATATGTAAACTCAATCACTTTATATAATCTTTAGGAAAATATACAAATTAAAATTGTCCGATAAGTAAACTCTTATTTGCCCCATTTTTTTAAAACTCACTTTTTTGTCCGAAAAAGTTGGCACTTGTGTCAATCACTATGTCAATTTTGTAAACTATTTTGCTAATTTTTTTTTTAGATAAAAATAGGAAATTTTAAAAAATAAGAAAAAAAAGAGTTTGTTCTCCATTTAGGACAAATATGCAAGTTTCCCTTTAAGTAATCTTTACATGATCTGGGACATCATACCTTTCTTGTATGCTCTTGAATCTCTTCGGCTAAAGCGTTTTCCTGTGAAGATGATATCACGACTTAATAATCGTATTGGATATCTATCTTTTAAAAAAAACAAAAAATCTTGAAGATGAATCAAATATATATATGATAAACATATGCATGCACTAGCTATATATAAGTGAATTTTTAAAGAGAAAATTAACAAAATTGTCATTTTTTATAAAGGCAATATGACTCAACTTTTTGCCAAATTTTTTTAGAAAAATAAAACATTAAAAGTGGGCAAAATAGATATTGCCCTAGTCAAAAATTGGAAAAAAAAAAAAAAGTTATCCATTTTTAAATGATATTAATTAGTAGTTTTACTAAAATGTGGACAATTAATTTGATAGTTGTTTTTATGAAAAGTATTAATTGTAGTATAAAATAGAGTATACCTTTTTCATGCGCACACCATGGAAACTCGTTTGGAGTTGGTTCTCTAATTTTTGTAGATCTTCCACACTCATCCCATATAGCTCTTCTCCCATCAATTTCCTGTCTCAAAAATTAATGAGCACTGTTATATTTGACGTTAGTCCAGTGTTCAATATGATCAGCACACTGATTTGATCTTCTCTTTTCACACATATATATATTTAAAATATGGAGGATTTTGCCTTCATTGCTGCTAATTTATCCCACATAACAAGCATTTTTCAGATTGAATTTCATGAGATCAGCTGTCTCAGATTTTGACATGATTCCTACTATTCATTATTTTCACATTGCATTATCACAATATTTTACATTTACTTTACATTATCACATGCCACACTTTTTAAAATTTTGGCCAATTTTCAAAAGACTTACTATAAACTAAGCATGTCAGTCAGAACTATATGTCAGTATTGCAAAATAGCCTCAATGATCGAAATACAAAAAAATAAAAACACACCGCGGGATTTAAACTAAATTCATTTTTTTCCTTTTTATATCTTTATTGTAATGGTTCTCTATTTATTTACTTTATCAATTTAGTATTATATTTATTCAAATTTCTCCATTCACGCACTAATAGATGGAAAATTACTAAAAACATCACTATATTGTGGTCATATAACAGTCATGTGCATTAGTGTTTCAGCAAAAGTCAATGATGTGTTTTTTCTATGTGACACGCCAAGTGGCCATTATAGTCAATTAAATTATACATGGAAGGAACTAAATTTATAAAACAAATAAATAGATGATCAAAATGGTGTATTTTATGCATTTTTGGGCCAATTAGGATCTAATTGGTAAATTTTTTGATTAAATACATTAATAAAAACAAATAAATAGATTACCATTTTTATAAAGGTGAAAAGATAGAGAAAAAAATATTTATATCCAAAAAAACAAGGTATGGCTCTGTCATTAAGAAATTAAAAAGTGTATATTAATTATTTTAGATTATATTTGGATGGAAGCACTTGGGCTGTTGATTTTAAACCACAACCAAAAATTTATTTTACTTATTTGTGTAAGATATTTAAATAAATGAATTTCAAATATTTAACTTTGATCTTGTTCAAATTTTTTAAAAAAAATCAAATATTCAGTAAAATCATGTTATTTAAATTCCATAGATTTTTTAATATATTCATTTTTAGATATCTTGTATTTCAAATTATTCTATTTAAGCACAATCTAGAAATATAGTGAATTTGAATGTGTGCAATTTTCTCAGTATATATGTAACACAATGTAATCAAA
>JAPKLY010003402.1:0-18903 GCA_026898435.1 Prunella vulgaris | reverse complement strand
TAAGCTTGTAGGAATGGAGCACCACTTGGAGGAATACTTTGGTTTTGAGCTAAAACAAAGCAATGGAGTAAGTTAGGAGAAGTGGAGAGGAAAAACATGAACTTAAAAGAGAGAGGGAGAGATGTTGGCTTCCTCTTTGCAAGGAAATGACTCCAACCTTCAACCTAACTCCATGGATTTCTTGATACTTGAGGAAGGAAGCTCTCTTGTTGTTGGAGATGGGAGAAGAAAATCTCTCTACCCTTTGTAAGTATGGTGACCGAAAGTTGAGTGAGGGAGTGAGAAGGGAGTTTGTGGATTTTCTTTTCTTTGGGTTTCTTTGCTCAAGGTAGGGAATGAACTAAGATAATTCATATATAGGAAATGGGAGAATATGACCGTTCAAAATTACTCATTTGGAGGTAAGAGAAGTCAAGGTTAGGTATGGGAATATGAAAGAAGGTATGGCCCCTTAATTTAGGGGTATGGGCATTTTTTGACTTCACATCTCTTCATTCCTAGCTTATAATTTTGGTCATAAGGGGATTTAGGAGAGGAATTTGAGTTCTAACTGTATTTTGGGACGCGAAAAGGCTTTGGGGGTTGAAAACGAATATTATTCGGTCGCATTTTGGGCTCCGAAAATTAATATTTTGCTCATTTTGTAAACCTAAAATTTTATATCTTTTATTTGTTAATTAATACTTATGTTTAACCCATTTTATTACTTAAGTTCTAATAAAGATCCGCAATTATTCATCGGATCGAAGTTTTTCAAATTTTAGAGTTTTCGGTTCGACATTTGGCGACAAACGTCCAGGGTTTTATTTTTTATAAATCTTTTACACCCAAAGGGTCTTAAATCCCTTTTAGAATCTTATTTCATTCATTCAAATGATTTATTAATATTTGATTCATAGTTACGGTGCTAGGAGTGCTTCCGGTTCCAGTTTTGAACCAACCGTCAAGTAGAAATCAGCCATTTTAAAACTTAGTGTCCTCAAAGGAGTAAAAGATCAATCAAGCAAAAATATATAAATATAATAACATGAAATGTAATATAAATAGAAAAAAAAATCTAATTTGGTTTGGGGTATTACATACATAATGAGTTATTTAATTATTTTAATTATGATAATAGTGTGATAATTATATGGTATTAATTAATTAATTTTTTAATTAAAACTGTCGGTGATTTTTTTAATTTCCACTTTCACCCCACTTTCTACACTAACACATCATGGGTAGTTATTTAAATAATGGTGGATACTTCTCTTAAGTAAACTGCTCCTAATCTTCGAAATTCTCTTATAAATTGAAGTTCTTCATTATGTGTTAATTATGTGATTAATGTGCCGTTTCTTTCATCTCTTGTGTTTGTGCATTAAAATGTTTTAAAAATATCAAAAGTTGCTTTTTGTCTCTCACGCATATCAATGAAGCATAAAAAGCCATCCATTCCATCTTCCTCACATACTCTCCCACATCAAACCACTGAAACACATAAAACCCCTTAAATCGAAAACTCTCTCATCATTCTCGCTGCTATGGTCAAAAATGTAACTAAGGATACTGCTCGCAATGTTTCTCCTGATGCCACTGCACAAGCGTCTGCACCTCCGGGTGCATCCACTATGGCATCACCGGCGACTCTGATTGTACAGACACCACTTCCTATTCAAGTTCTTCTTCCTTCAGGTACATCTGATACTCAATGTGAAACCCTAGCTTCTCAATTAGATGATGTTCCTGTCTATAGAATGGAAGAAAATGTTGAATCCCCTGCTGCTAGTATTGTTCATTCAAGCCCTAACATTCCTGTTGCTAATAAAAATGTTGAACCTAGCTCTGAAAATGTGTCTGCAATCCCTGTACAAGTCCCATTTTCACAATCACGCACTCATACTTCATCACATATATCATCCCCATCCTCATCACCACCTGTGCCCATACTATCCAAAGTCTCAAAAGCCACTGGAAAAAGGAAAGTTGCACCAACCCGTAGATCAAGTAGGAACTTGAAAAAAAATGTTTTGGTGATTTAAGCTCAAGGAAGAAACACAATACTTCTATTGTCATTTCTGATACTGAAGAAGAGGCTACTGATATCCCTGCTCCAATGGAGGTTGATGAACCTGCCATTTCTGAGGATAATGTGACTATTGCTGAGATGTGCAAAGGACTGAAGAAGAGGAGAAAATTCAAAGCTGCTGCTCCCAGTGTTGCCACCTCTGAGGCAACACCTGCTGCTGTTCTAGAACAGGGTGATCCAGAACCTGATCACAGCTCTTCATCATCCTCTGATGAAGAAACTGATGATGACCCTTATGCTAAAGAAACTATTGAACATGTTGATGATGATGAACATGCTGAAACGGATGAAGAAGCCAATGATGATGAAGCTGATGATGACCAAGGACAATCTGATGCTGATGATGAACAGATTTCTGAAACTGGAAGTGATGAATCAGACTATGATGTGGAGAACTCTGGCACTGATAACTTCTACTTTGTTGACTCCATGAGCCGGTACAAGAAGTTTGCCAAAAAGGATGTGATACATGAGAGGAGTATGAACAACAAAGATCTTGAGGCATTCAATCTGATTCCCTTCTTTGAGGAAAGGAGGCTGCTGAATACACTGAGCTGTGTGTGTACAACTGGATGCCTTCCTCCAATACCACAAGAGTCACCACTGAACATGCTTTCCTAATCTACAAAATTGATAAGAATCTGTCCTTCAATCTTGGTGAGATTATTTATGAAAACATGGTTGGGTTCTGTGGAAAAGTCTCCAAGATTGGAAAGCTGCCATATCCTTCCTTGATTCATGGGCTTTTGATGAATCAAGGAGCTACTAGGAATGTTGGAGATCACTTGACCACTCGGCCACTGATTCTGGGTATTGCTAAGGTTCTGCTAGAAGGTAATCGTGTGATTGATCTGTCTTACAACCCTTCTGTTGCTGCATCTGCCTCAGTCCCTGCCACTGATGAACCGAATGTTGCCCCTACAGTTGGCAACACTGCTACTCGCACTGCATCTACTTCCACAACTGGTGAGGTAGTATATGTTACTGTTCATCGTAGGTACATTGAAGAACAGGCTGGTGCTCCTGCCAAACAAGTCTCACAGCTCAGACTCGAAGCCACTTCTCTTAACAGACAGACTGATATACTTGAAGAAAGAAGCACCTTTTGGAAATCCCTCCTATCTACATCCACAGGGGGAGATGTACCAACTGATGCGCCAACAAATGAACCTGCTACTGTTGAAAGCTCTGGATCTGGCAATGTTGTCATTGAGGATACAACCGATGAGGTTAATGCTGCTGCTGCTGGTGGTAATGATGTTCCTGGTGTTGCCATCCCTGAGGCAACACCTGCAGATCCTGTCAATACTAATGCTGATACTGAAGCTGCTACTTAGGGGGAGTTCTTAATGTTAGGGGGAGATTGCTTCTGCTGGAGTTTTCTGAACTCTGCCCTCATCACAATTCAGATCCCACTAACATTACTAACTATTTGAAGTTGATGTAACTTGAATACTGTTTGTTTTTATCTTACCTTTAACTCTGATACTGTTCATTTGATTTGGTATTGAACTGATAGCACTTAGGATGTCTTTCCCATTGATACTCTTGAAGAATTTTTGTTGGGCATTTATCATACTCTGTTTAGATGTGCACCACGTTCTTATCTATAATTACACTGCTTCAAACTAACATCTGTTGTGCCTTTTTCATAAACTGATTTTGTGTGCATCAGGTTATGTGTTTGCGGATAGGTATGATTGGGGGAGATTGAAGATGTGAGTGTTGAGACCAGTGTTATCACATCTGGAATCACACCCATCCTCCAGGACATTCTTCATGATATTTGTTCTAACGACTAACTCTTTAGTGTTGTTCAAATTGTCTTCGCTATCATTTCAGGTCAACATCCTTCAGGAAACATGTTCCAGTGATCAACTGCTTAGTGTTGCCTCAATGGTTGTCCTTGGTGCTGTCCCATGTCAACGACGGTCAACGACGGTTATTCCCATGACCCAGAATATTCTTGATGCACCTGGAAGGATCTGGACCGTGTTTGAAGGACTTGGAATTAAAGGATCCGAGAGTTAAAAAATTGAAGTTACCTCAACTCCTACAAAAGTGGATCTCAACTTCTCTCCATGATTTCCACTTCTTTGATGGATGGATCATTATTCCAACTCTATAAATAGATGAGGAATACGTCCAGAAACTAAGACAGAGAGCCCTCACTACATACTGAAGCATAGCGCATATATAGGAACCTATTTTTACAATTTTAGTGTAGTGATTTCACATGTGTTGTTACACTTAGTACAACACTTGTGTATATTATTATACCATACGTTTTGCTGAGCTATTCACGGGGTATGGTAGTGTATGCTTGAAGCAGGCTTAGACTTAACAATCTAGGTTTGCAATTTGGGAATTTGTTTGGATATTTTATCCGATTTTATGTTTGAGATTTGGAAGGAATGTTTCCAAGTCTCGAATTTATTTTTGTAATCACTTTTTCCAAGTTAGTAATATTTCAGCTTTGAGGCCGCCACAAACTATTTTTAGTTTGTGGAAAGATTGAGTTAATCCTTGTGTTCAAAAGTCTTCCGCTGTTTACTTATTCTCTCTAAATTATTCTGAACACATTAAGTGTTGTCTTGAGTGTCGCCACACTTCAAACAATACTTCAACTAAACTGTACCACATCACTATAAAAATACAGTTGAAAAACTTCCTAATTTAGTGAGATCATGTAATCTCGTTAATAAAGGAAAAAGTCAAATCAAATCAGGACAAATCTGGATGGTTGACTAAATGTGCAAGAAAATCAGCATCAACCAACTAGAGGCCGCCACATGTCAAAGGCTATCTTCGAAGCGTTCTTCGACAAATCCGAAGCATTCTTCATCAAAAGCAAGCAGAAACGTCCTCAGATCTAGGAGCAAGGGGCTAAATCCCTCCGATCGAGTGTTTCTCCTCGAAGAAGTTCTTGAAGATTTGAAGATTCAAAGGCCATCTTCAAAGCCGTTCTTCACCGTCTTTAACATTTCTTCATCAAATTCATCCAGAAATGCTCTTCGATCAGAAACAAGGAGCTTCATCCCTTTGATCGGACGTTTTTCACTCGAAGATCAACTTGAAGACTTCAAGCGTCATTCGCCGCCTTCAAGCATTCTTCATCAAATTCATTTACAAAGACACTTTGATTAGAGATCAAGGTCCAAGACCTCTCCGATCCAGTGTTTAAGCCCAAATCCAACTCGAAGATTTGAAGACAGTTCTTTACCATATTCCAAGACGTTCTTCACCAAAAAATTTTAAAGACTTCGTTCAATCCAAGACGATACCACTCGTCCTTGGGTAAAGCGTTTCGAAGTAAAAGCCAAAGTCAAAACTAGTCAAAGTCAACTTCAAAGATGAGAATCATAGGACCAAATTAGTAAGAAAGGACCCTTAAATTCAAAAGAAATAAAGATTATAAATAATTTTTGTGTTTTTCACGAAATTTGTTGTTACACCAATGATTATCATCATCTTCAGAGTAATTTTTGCATGCGAGAAGCAAAGTGGGATTCATGTCTTCTTTGTTATTGATCTCCATGAGATTATTTTTCTCTTCTTCATCATTTTGGCATTCCAAGGCATAACGACCATATCGATGACAATTGAAACATTCAATATTTGATTTGTCATTCCTTGGTTGATTTGGCATGTGTTCTCCACCACTTGAGCCTCGACTTCGTCCACGTCCACGACTTCCTCCTTGATTTTGTGTTGAATCAATAATGGTGATTACATTCAGCATAATACTGATTTCCGCGTCCGCCTTTTCCACGTGCTCGACCACCTCCACGACCACGACGTCCTCATGTTGGTGGGCTTGAATTTGTTTCCTTCTCCTTGATTGATAGCTTTGCTTTCAAAGCTTGCTCCCCCTGCTCTTTAGTCAGGATCTTCAATCTCTCTTCATGGGCTTGTAATGAACCCAAAAGTTCATCAACAGTCACGGTATCGAGGTCCTTTGATTCTTCAATGGCAACAACAATATAATTAAATTTTGGATCCATAGATCTCAAAATCTTTCCCACTATTCGATCGTCCGTAACATCTTCTTTGTACCTCTTCATTTGATTGGTAACAGCTAATACTCTAGAAATATAATCCGACACGGATTTGGACTCCGTCATGTGTAGAGACTCAAATTCTCCTCTCAATGTTTGGAGACGTACCTTCTTTACTTTGTCTACGCCTTGAAATGAAGCTTGAAGAATTTCCCATGCTTGCTTGGAGGTGGTTGCCGCAGCAACCTTCTCGAATATCTTCTCATCCAACCTTGGTGGATGAGTGTGAGCGCCTTTGGTCCTTCCTCTTTCCGGCAGCATCACTTTCCTCGATTCCTTTCTATACAGACTCCCATGCTTCATAGGCTCCAAGCAAAGCTTTCATTCTTATGCACTAATTATAATATTTTTCTTTTAATATTGAAGGAACTACAAATGGTGTTCCGTTCGACGTCTTCGAGCTTCGATCTCCAAACACAAGTTGCTCTTGATACCACTTTTTTAGATTAAATAGAGAGAAGTGGAGGAAACTTGTATTTCTATTACTTAATAATCTGATTATTTTCTTACTGTCAATACGAATAACTTGAGACGGTATTTATATACATGAGAAACACCCTTTATACTCCCCCTAATGACTCTGATACATTCAATTAATTTACTTTCTTGCATCTCTTAAATACTAGAATTTGACCAACTCAATACATGAATGATCCTGACTCGCTTCAAAGCATTCAACAATAATTAATTTAGTTTATTAATTCAACAATCCCACGTATTTGAAATAGGATGGACATTCTTTATTTTCAACATTATATTTTACAAATGCACCCCTATGCAACTGTCATGCCCTAAATTTCTATGCATTTCAAATCAGCGGAAGTCTCACTTTTTATTAATAATTTAAGAAAAACCTTCTTTAGAACGTGAACCCTTTTCACTAGAAATCAAATTCTTTTCCTTTAAAACCTTTTGAACTAAAAATCAGAGTACTAATTAAATAAATAAATCATACATCCAAATAACACAACTCATTCAAAACATCCATGGGAATCATAAAAAAAATACTATCTCAACATAATTATCCTAATTCAATGTAATTCACTTAACACATTCCTAGAATTCACAAAATGACATAACAATTATACATAACATGTTTCAATAATATTCACATGTGAATTAAACTTATTCTAATATCATTCATCATGTAAGACATTAATTAAATCATGCAATAATACCCAAATAAATCTTGTACAGAAGCTGGTACCTAAAATTTTTGAAAACAGCCTGGGTGTACTCATCAAAACTGGTTGTGTATAAAAACAGTCCAATAACTAATACTAAAACCATTTTCTTTAATACTATAACCTTGCGTCCAAGAGCTGTATTGAAGTTTATCCGTGGAAGGTGGCAGCCCCCTCCCCCCGGTTGGGTAAAGGTTAATGTGGATGCAAGCTTGTGCGACCCGCCTAATTTTGGTTATGCTGGGATTGTCTTCCGTAATTCACGGGGTTTCTTCATAATGGCCGGGACATTTCAGGCAGGTTGGGGCTGGCCACTTGAGGCTGAAATCTCTGCTATTCTGCTGGCTGTTAAAATTGCTCATACTAGGGGATGGAGGTAGATTTGGGTGGAGTCTGATTCAGTACTTGCTGTCAAAACAATGAGGCGGGAATTAGGCATCATTCCGTGGCGGGTGAGATCTCGGTGGGAGCTTGTTACGTGTCTTATGGAATCAATGTCAGTCCATTTTTCTCACATTCTTCGCGAAGGTAATGCCGTTGCTGATGCTTTAGCTCGCCGACGGATTCTTGGGCTTTGGGAGGGTCTTTGGCCTGATTTCCTAGGCCACCTTTTATTCTTGGACATGCATGCGAATTTCACAAGGGGAGTTAATTCCTTTTAATGGGTGGCAGGGAGTTACGTCCTTGGCTGATCCATGGTTCTTTTCTGAATGTTTGCTGCTTAAACGGAAGTGTGCAGGCTGCTGTTTTTGTTTAGGCAGTAATTGGGTGTCTCCAGCTGTGCTTTGGCTGTTTTGCTGGAATTGAATGTTGTGGGATGTTTCATAATATTTTTTCTTAGGATGTTGTATGCTATTGGACTTTACTTTGCTGTTACAATGTTGGAATATTAATGGTGCTTCCTTATGCGGATTTGGAGCTGGGAGAGTTACTACTGAGGCTGGTCAGCTGTTCGTTTGACGTTTAATTTTCTGGGCAACTTTGGCAGATTTTGTTGCCTTTTATGTTGTAACATTTGGCAGTTTAGTTTCTTTTTCGCTTTTTATTTTTTAACCTATGGGATGACTTTAATTTATTTGGTACTCTTTTCCCCTCCGTCCGGTTTTTCCACAAGGGTGGTTTTCCGGTGAGGTTTTTAACGACACCAACATAAATTGTTTTTGATCCCGCCTCCCGGGTTGTGGGATTTCCGCTGATCCTTTTTATTTTTATTTTTCCTCTTTAAATAAATTTTATTTGTTAATACTATAACCTTGCAATACAACTGAAGACCTCTAAATACTAAAATAATTCATACAAAGCATATTATAAGCACTTGCCACGAAAGTCACTTTTTAAAACGCAAGAAAAGCTCATAAAATAAAGTTAAAGAACTAATTTTGAGTTGAAACTTTAAAACGATTTTGCTCCAGGTTTTAAGCCCAAAATACTTAATGTTTTATGACTATTAATTTGTCAAAATTTCGTAAATAAGTTGGACATAAAATTGGTATTTTTAAAACACTAATTTTGAGGACTAGAATCACATAAAGGACTAAAATCAGTTCCTCGACTTCTACTAGGTAAAAACTCACGAAAATTGGTCAACATGCATCTTAAATCATGGTAAAATTCTGGTAAAATTTCATAATTTTTGGAGTTATAAAACTTAACTTATCTAGCATACAGTTCTAAGGACAATAACTAATTTTCTTAAGAACTTTTAATCACATAAATTAACACTTAAGCATGCATAATAAATTCAAACCATCAGCTGCCAACTTAATAAATAAATTCATCAACTTATCTCCCTAAACTCATGAAAATTAACACATAATCATAATAATAATAATACCTCATAAAAATCCATAATAAAGTCCCATAATTCATCAAATCATAACAAACCCTAAATCAATCATCTACGTGTCCATGCACTCATCGAAATAAAACATGCAAACTTCTAGTCTTGTGGCAAACATATTAAAAATACTTGCAATCATGAAATAAAAGCCTACTTGGTTTTTAATAAAACTTCAATCCAATAACTTCTTCTTTACCTCGCATCACATCCACCTTCCTCTTCATCGCCAATCTCGTCATCTTACTCTTGAAAATCTGAAAGTATCATTCGGTGAAGGGGTGAGCAATTATAAAATAATCACTCCGTGCGGATAGTTTAGTTCGAAGTCTAAATATAAAGGACACAAAAACATGTAAACATACCCTTCTTTCTTAACATATGATACGACTTTCGTATCCATTCATTGATGATATAGCTGATCATCCTTAACATATATTTGACAATATAGCTGATTGTCCATTCATAGGTTGATGGTAGAGCTGACCATCCATTCATATTAGCACATAAACACATAATTGCATCAAACTAAATATTTAAAAGTCGAACTATAGTCACCACTTTTCACCGTTTAAACCCCCACCTTTTCTTCTCTAGAAAATAAAGAAGTGTTGTACGTTGGCTTGACTAATCCTTGCTATGAAACTCTCGAACAAACTGCCCTCTCAATGCCTACAAGCTGCTGCCGAAATCTAGTCCTACAACTTCTTAAAGTTGCCGAATTTTGGTGCTATGGGTGGCTGCCGATTTTTGGGTATCTAGGGGTCTTAGGAACTAGATCAATTCATATTTATAGAGTTGGAAAAGTAGGGTTTGGGGCTGCATAAGGCCTTGGCCGAAATCTTGCAAGAAGAGAAAGAAATTGGCCCATAATCTTGTTGTATCTCTATTTCCATACTTGGCAACTTATTTCCTTATTTAAAAGATCCTTACTAACTCTTTATTCTTGTGATACTTAACCTTCAAGCATGCACTATTCTCTTGCATAAGAATATGACTTATTTCCATAAATAAAGATACTAGAAATCCATGTCTTATACTCTCTTAATTTTCGGATATTCCTTAAAGTCTAAGACCCATTATTTTTCGAAAATATTACTACTACTATCCCTAGTATTATTTAATCCTACTCATAAAGTCAAATCCCTAGAATTAATTCCTCAATTTCTAACATGCCCTTAATGAATTAATACTTAAGGAAATACTATTCTTAGAGGACTAATACTATAACCTCAACAATAATACTTCTTTTTTCTTATCCCCATAAGTTCAAAACTTAATACTAACTTAAGGGTCTAATTAATACTAATTGGGACAACTAATACTAGGCAATTAATTAAGAAATACTAATGCATAACAACTTCAAGGACTAAACCTTGAACTCTCTAAAACTCACGCCTAAAACAAATAAATAAAGGACTAAAAGCTGCTGCCTATGCGGGGTGTTATAACCTCACCACCTTTAAAAAATTTCGTCCTCGAAAATACTAACTTACCTTGCAAAATAAGCTCGGGGTATTTAGCCTTTAAATCTTCTTCTTTTTCCTCAACATCGAAACGTGAAAAATGTTGTGAACGGCTGCAAGGCATGGGGGTAAAGCTAAGCTATATGCTAGACTCCCAACCGTCTCTAGGATCTTAAAAGGTCCTATAAAACGTGGTTGTAACTTCCCTTTGCGTCCAAAACGAACAACTCCTTTCGTTGGTGAAACTTTCAAGAATACATCCTCGTCTTTCTCGAAATGTAGGGGTTTCCAATGCTTGTCGGCATATGACTTTTGACGATCTTGGGCAGCCCGTATCCACTCTCGGATCTTCTTAATCACTTTGACCGTTTTCTCCACGATTTCGGGCACTAGAACACGTCGTTCGCCAATCGTCGCTTGATAACTATTGTTGTAAGAAAACTCCACCAAAGATAAGTACGTCTCCCAATTACCTTCAAAGTCTAGAACACAAGCGCGTAACATGTCCTCAAGTGTTTGGATCGTCCTCTCGGATTGACCGACCGTTTGTGGGTGATACGCCGTGCTAAGGTTCAACTAGGTGCCCATGGCCGATTGTAGGCTTCTTCAAAACTGCGATGTAAAACGTGAATCTCTATCCGAAATGATTGAAACGGGAACTCCATGCAATCTAACTATTTCTTGGATATAAACTTGAGCAAGTTTATCCATACTCCACGTCATCTTCATGGGTAGAAAATGAGCCGACTTGGTTAATCGATCCACAATGACCCATATAGCTTGATTCCCTTTAATCGAACGGGGTAATCCCATCACGAAATCCATGGAAATGTGCTCCCACTTCCATTGAGGTATCTCTAACGGCTTCAACAATCCAGATGGCCTTTGATGTTCCGTCTTAAGTTGTTGACAAGTTAAACACTTCTCTATGAAATTGGCAATGTCGCCCTTCATGTTCCTCCACCAAAATATAGTCCTTAAGTCCCTATACATCTTGGTTCCACCGGGATGAACCGTATAAGGTGTACAAGGAGCTACCTCCATGATTTCCTTATTCAAATCTTCATTGTTTGGAATGCACAACCTTCCCTCGTACGTAAGTGCTCCATCATTGCCGATTACAAAGCCCTTAACAGCTTTGGTTTCGGTCCTTTTCTTCATCTTACCGAGAAAGGGGTCCAAGTCTTGGGCCTCTCGGATCCTCTTCCGAATCATGTCTTGCACTACAAGTGCTGAAAGTATGGACTCCATCACCTTGGTTGAATTGACCACTTGTAACTTCAAGCGCTCGGATTCCTTCACTAATTCGTCTTGGCTCGTCAAAGAATTGAACACGCCTCCCTTTCGGCTAAGTGCATCCGCGACCAGGTTCGCCTTGCCCACATGGTAGTTGATCGTGCAATCGTAGTCTTTGACTAACTCTAGCCATGCCTCATGTTCAACTCCTTTTGCGTGAAAATGTACTTGAGGCTCTTATGATCGGTGAATATCTCCCACTTAGTACCATAAAGATAATGTCTCCATATCTTCAATGCAATAACAACACCCGCTAACGCAAGATCATGCGTAGGATAGTTCATCTCGTGCACCTTCAATTTCCTTGATGCGTACACCACGACTTTCCCATGTTGCATCAAAACACATCCTAGCCCTTGTTTTGACGCGTCGCTAAAGATCACAAAACCTTCCGAAGGGTTGGGAATAATAAGGACAGGGGCCTACACTAACTTGTCCTTCAACTCTTGGAAACTCTTCACGCATACCTTGGACCACACGAACTTCTCTCCTTTGCGTGTTAACTTGGTCATTGGTGACGCTATCTTTGCAAAGCCTTCGATAAGATGCCTATAGTATCTCACCAAACTGAGAAAGCTACGAACCTCGTTCACATTAGTTGGAGCCTTCCACTCACTCACGGCTGCAACCTTGGATGCGTCTACTTCAACTCCTTGGGCCGTGATCACATGACCTAGAAAGTTCACTCGGTCTAAGCAAAACAAACATTTGGTAAACTTTGCAAACAATCTTTCTTGGCGCAAAACTTCAAGAACCGTCCTCAAGTGCTCTTCATGTTGCTCCTTACTCCGCGAATAGATAAGAATGTTGTCAATGAACACTATAACGAACCGATCTAGGAAAGGGTGAAAGACACGGTTCATCAAGTCCATGAAGACAGTCGGTGCATTGCTCAAACCGAACGGCATCACTACGAACTCGTAATGCCCATAGCGTGTGTGAAAAATGGTCTTCGTCCTATCTCCTTCCTAGATCTTCAATTGGTGATAACCCGATCTCAAGTCAAACTTTGAGAACACACTCACTCCCCTTAGTTGATCGAACAAGTCTTCAATTCTAGGCAACGGGTACTTGTTCTTTATCTTTAGCTGATTAAGCTCTCGATAATCTATGCACATCCTCCACGATCCGTCCTTCTTCTTGACGAATAAAACTGGCGCTCCCCATGGTGAAACACTTGGTTGAATAAATTTCTTGTCCAACAACTCTTGCAACTGCATCTTTAACTCCTCGAGTTCCTTCGGCGCCATCCTATAGGGTGCTTTCGAAATTGGGACAGCTCCGGGTACAAGATCCATCGTAAATTCCACTTGTCGGTCAGGTGGAATTCTGGGTAACTCCTCGGGAAATACGTCAATGAACTCGTTAACAACAGCAAGGTCTTCAATGTTCACTTCCTTCACGTTTGTACCCATCACATGGACTAGGTATCCCTCACATCCTTCCTCTTGAAGCAATTCAATAGCTTGCATCGCGGTGACGATCAAAGTATGTGTACTTGGTCGGGAACCAAAGTACATCAACTCCTCTCCGCTTGGCAACTTGAGCATCACTTCCCTCTTCTCGCAATCAATAGTGGCGTGATGCTTAGCTAACCAATCCATGCCAAGAATGACATCGAATTGTCCCATCTCGATAACGTGTAACTCTCCCTCGAGACTCCTCCCACAAATCTCAAGTTTCGCACTCGACAAAACCTTACTCGTAAAAGCAGCCTTTCTCGAAGGGATACTAACTTCTAAGGGACTATAACTAACATCTAACTCACAACCAATCCTCACACAACAACTAAGCGAGATAAAAGAATGCGTAGCTCCGGTATCGAACAAAGCAGTTATTGGTACCGAATTCAAAGTTAGTATACCCTGAAAAGTCTTCAAAAGAGATTGATCCTCACTCGACTCTCCCGTAAGTGAAAACACTCGTGCCCTAGGTGGTAGTGGACACTCTTGCGCCTTGTGTCCCGGCTTGCGGCAACGAAAACAAATATCTTTCCCAACAAGGCACTCTCCTAGGTGATTCTTCCCACACTTAGTACAAGCTGGGGTCGCTACTTGATTTGCTTGCTTAGGTTTAAAGCCTTGAGTTGTTCCTTACCCACGATTAACAAACTTCCTTGCTCCGCTAGATTGGTCCCATTTCCTCTTGTTATCACGTGACCTCCTATCCGCATCCTCTTTCAAACATGCTCCCATTTGCTCGGCCCTCTCAAGTGCTTAGGCAAAAGTTAGGTTGCCCAAAGCTAGTAGAACGTGCTGAATTTCGGTCCTTAGCCCTCTAACGAAATGTAGAATGCATTTTTGCTTGGTGTCTACGAGGTGTTGAGTAAAACGTGCAAGTTGGCTAAACTTCAATTCGTACTCCGCAACTGTCATGCCTCCTTGTCGTAAGTCTAGGAATTCACGCTCCTTCCTATCATTGTACGATTGAGGGTAGTACCTCTCAATCACGATCCCTTTGAAACGATCCCAAGTTAAGGCGCATCTCTCCTCAACCGGGTGAATCCTCCAATGGCTCTGCCACCAATGGTCGGCATCCTCAACGAGTTGGAATGCTACGCAAGCAATCCGTTGTGCATCGGTGCACTCAAGCAGCTGGAAAATCCTCTCCATGGAATGAAACCACTCTTTAACAGCGTCTGGTCCGTCCCGCCCGTTAAAGGTAGCAGGCTTGTACCTCCTAAATTGTTCAACTACTTGCGCGGTAGGGTTAAGCATAGGTGCTATGTTAGGGACCACGGGGTTAGCTTGAGGGCGACCCCTCCTATCCGTGTGTCCATCCGATTCATTAGGGTCATAGTTCGGTTCACGTATCGGAGGCATCTAAAACGAAAGTCCCCATAATATAAAGAAATTACTTAGCCGATCTTAATAAATTAAAAATGGTCCTATACGTACTCGAGCTTAAAACTTCTAATCCCTCTTGCTAGGCATTTATACTCATCATAAATCTTAATCATAATCTTCCTAAGCCATCGTACAAGCACAACATTTCATAAAACATTTTCTTAAATCCTCTTTCTTTTCAAAAAATCCTTGAAAAGAATTTCATAAAACATTTGACCAAAGAGTGGTCCTTCATAACTTTTCATAAAATCCTTCATGACCTAGTCATGCCGTACATCATAAATCATTCCGTGAGTAAATCATTCACTTGAAACATCATACTTGAGCTTTCGAAAACTTACTTGTTTTAGGACTCGGAGATGGCTGCGGCAGTGGTGATGGATGGAGCTTTCTCTTTTATTAAACTTTTCATGAAATTATTCCATAAAAACTTTGCATACAATCACTTAATACACATAAAAATATTTATTTTTACAAGTCTACAAGAACGTAGACCTGCTCTGATACTACACTTTCACGCCTTAAATTTCTATGCATTTCAAATCAGCGAAAGTCTCACTTTTTATTAATAATTTAAGAAAAACCTTCTTTAGAACGTGAACCCTTTTCACTAGAAATAAAATTCTTTTCCTTTAAAACCTTTTGAACTAAAAATCAGAGTACTAATAAATAGATAAATCATACATCCAAATAATACAACTCATTCAAAACGTCTATGGGAATCATAAAAAAAATACTATCTCAATATAATTATCCTAATTCAATGTAATTCACTACACATTCCTAGAATTCACAAAATGACATAACAATTATACATAACATGTTTCAATAATATTCACATGTGAATTAAACTTATTCTAATATCATTCATCATGTAAGACATCAATTAAATCATGCAATAATACCCAAATAAATCATGTACAGCAGCTGGTACCTAAAACTTTCGAAAACAGCCTGGGTATACTCATCAAAACTTGTTGTGTATAAAAACAGTCCACTAACTAATACTAAAACCATTTTCTTTAATACTATAACCTTGCCATACAACTTAAGACCTCTAAATACTTACATAATTCATACAAAGCATATTATAAGCACTTGCCACGAATGTCACTTTTTAAAACGCAAGAAAAGCTCGTAAAATAAAGTTAAAGGACTAATTTTGAGCTGAAACTTTAAAACGATTGTTGGGACAATCTGAGTATTTTGATTAGATCCCAAAACCCCTGATGAATTTGCCTAAGTATAGTTGTTCAGGATAAAATAATTCAGGATAGTTAGGTTAGTAATTTAGTACAGGAGGATCATGCTGAAGACTGAAGAATATTGGAGTAGACCCAATTTACTGAAATCTGAAGTGTAATCCATCCAGAAGGAGTCAGTCAGTCTTGCTGAAGATTGTCTGGTCTGAAGCTGAAGAACGAAGCCTGCTGATCCATCCTGAAGTCAATCCTGAAGTACCATTGGCTGATGCTTCTACTGAGTACACTAAGCATACTCAGGACAGAACTTAGTCAGCGAAGAGTAAGTGTTACCTATCAGCCTGTGCTGAATGCACTTAAGATCTGACTTAGGCCTTGGTTCAGTTTATCTGAATCATGTAAGTCCAAAGCAAAAAGGTTACAAATACTGGGCTGAATAACCCATCAGGCTGTGCTGAATGCACATAAGACCTGACTCAGGTCGTGGTTCAGATCACCTGAATCATGTAAGATCAAAGCAAAAGGTTATTTATGCTATGGGACAAGAGACAAAGAGAATGTAAGTAAGACTCCATTAAGACACACGTTCAGACTGAGTTATTAACAAGAGACTCAGAGTATTGAATGTACGAGGAAGGACAAATGTCTGAAAGTCAACTAGCCGTTAGAACGGAGAGCCAATGATCTTTCGACACGTATGTACGGAGTCTGTGCAGCATTTAATGCGGCATTTAATGCGTCTCAAAAGTTGCAGGTGATGTGACAACTTGCCAGAATAAGCATGGCGATTAGGTCAAACAGTATTTCTAGCCTGCAATCTACCTAAAATAGGAAAGATTTGATTTGATCTCCTCCAACTGATCAATTTTGAATCTTGCATATAAATATGGAGAGCCTTGCACTGATTCAAGGCTAACGGGAAATTACCAAGAGAAAGCTCTCAAGAATCCAAGCATTCAAAGCATACTATAAACAACACTCTGCAATTAAATTTCCCTAGTGTTGTCGTAGGATTCACTCTGTATTTTGCTTAGATCGATAGCTCTATTATTTAGCATTATTTTGTATTGCTAGAGCTATCTTAGTTGGAAACCAAGAATACCAAACCACTCAGTGTGTGAGATTGGTTGGTTAGAAGGACTGGGACTTGTAAAACGCCCAGGGGTCAGTTCCTAAGAGAGGAAGTTGGTTATTCGTGTCCCTTGGCACGTAAAACTCAAGTACCTATCCTCAGGGTTTTGAGGATAGCATCCTGTTAAATCAGGTCGTGGACGTAGGAGTTGGTTATCTCCGAACTACGTTAAAAAGTCCTCTGTTTGGTGATTTACTGTTCTGTTCAAGATCATAACTGTCATCATAATAAACTGAACATTCTGCATCGTTTTTCTATTCAGGACTGAATCAATCATCCTGAATGTTAATATTGTGCACTCAGCCTTAACCACCAGTTTACTAAGCAAACTCAAAGAAAATGTTTTCAGAAACTAAAACGAGTAGAAACTAAGGGCTCACTTTCCGCACGTACTCTGGCTCACTGAGATAGTACTCCAACTGACCCGCTTCTGAGCAGTCAGTAGTTTTGTTATCTCTACTGAGTTTCCGAGCACTTTCCTCACACTCTGTTTATCTGACTCATTACTGAATCGTCCCTGCTGCCCCTGAGGACCTTCAGCATACCGAGTACTTCAGGAAATCCTGACAGAGAGTGTAAGAGCTTTTTTTCTGAGTCTTTCAGAAAAATCTGACATCAGTGTATTCCCCCCCATACACTGATTATACTCGTTTCGGGACCAACAACGATTTTGCTCCAGGTTTTAAGACCAAAATACTTAATTTTTTATTACTATTAATCTGTCAAAATTTCGAATATAAGCTGGACATAAAATGGGTATTTTTAAAACACTAATTTTGAGGACTAGAATCACATAAAGGACTAAAATCAGTTCCTCGACATCTACTAGGTAAAAACTCACGAAAATTGGTAAACATCCATCTTAAATCATGGCAAACATTCTGCTAAAATGTCATAATTTTTGGAGTTATAAAACTTAACTTATCGAGCATTCAATTCTAAGGACAATAACTAATTTCCTTAAGAACTTTTAATCACATAAATTAACACTTAAGCATGCATAATAAATTCGAACCATCAGCTGCCAACTTAATAAATAAAACATGCAAACTTCTAGTCTTGTGGCAAACATATTAAAAATACTTGCAATCTTGAAATAAAACCCTACTTGGTTTTTAATAAAACTTCAATCCAATAACTTATTCTTTAACTCGAATCACATCCACCTTCCTCCGCATCGCCAATCTCGTCATCTTACTCTTGAAAATCTGAAAGTATCATTCGGTGAAGGGGTGAGCAATTATAAAATAATCACTCCGTGCGGATAGTTTAGTTCGAAGTCTAAATATAAAGGACACAAAAACATGTAAACATACCCTTCTTTCTTAACATATGATACGACTTTCGTATCCATACATTGATGCATAAGAATATAACTTATTTCCATAAATAAAGATACTAGAAATCCATGTCTTATACTCACTTAATTTTCGAAAATTCCTTAAAGTCTAAGACCCATTATTTTTCGAAAATATTACTACTACTATCTCTAGTATTATTTAATCCTATCCTTGGTCAAATCCTCATAAAGTCAAATTCCTAGAATTAATTCCTCAATTTCTAACATGCCCTTAATGAATTAATTCTTAAGGAAATACTATTCTTAGAGGACTAATACTATAACCTCAACAATAATACTTCTATTTTCTTATCCCCATAAATTCGAAACTTAATACTAACTTAAGGGTCTAATTAATACTAATTGGGACAACTAATACTAGGCAATTAATTAAGAAATACTAAGGCATATCAACTTAGGGTATGTTTGGTTCGTAAGATAAAAGTATCTATCCGTCAAAATCATGCATGAT
>JAPKLY010003401.1:0-18904 GCA_026898435.1 Prunella vulgaris | reverse complement strand
GTCTGCACATCTGAAACCATCTGATTGCAGTTCTGAATAGAATCCTTGGTTTGCTCGGAAATGACAGTGAGTTCGACATTGAGTTCAGACCGAGCTTCCCCAAAGAGATCAATTGCTGCATGCATATCAGAGGCCATATCATTCAGGTCTTTATCCAGCCTTTTCATCTTCTTATTCAGAGTTCTAGAATCTTTATCAACCCTAATCGCCTGTCGCTTAATGAGAATTACTCTTCTGTGCATATTCGAAAGAGCTCGTGAGGAATTTTCAGTGAACATAGCCGCTGGGGTGATCCAGTTTCCTCGAACTTGGATAAGACCTGTTCGACCCGCTCCTGAAGCCTCCGCTGCCCAGGGTCCAAGGGGTGCATCATCGGCCGGTGCACTGACTCCCTCAGTGCCACCTTGCTGATCGTCATCAGCAATCACAACCACCTCCTTTTCTGTTTCCTTCTCCTTTCCCTTCACTTCAGCCAACTGAGTCTCGGGCTCAGGATATGTTCTGCGAACTGTTCTGATAAAATCCACCATTTTGATCAGATGATGTAAAGAGTTAACACCAAAATGATCAAAGAGGGCAGCTTCTAAATCTGCAATGCAGTCCCATCCTCTGGACTCTCCTAGCTGGCTGAGCTCAGACCAAGTAGCATTTCTGATCATGGCAAAAGTGCGGAGTTGCACAACTGCCTCCTTCTGAGCCTCAGTAAGATCAGGGAATCTCCTTTCCACCATCTCAGCAGCCTCTCCCCTTGCAACTATTTCGAAATCTGATAGACTGTTTACATCGGGCGAAGGGAAAGGCCATGGTGCTTCAGCCTGAACTGGTTCAGCAGCCTCTTGCTCAACTCCTCCTTCCTGAGCAGGCTCTTCCTGACCCAAGCTCTGATAGGGTTCAGCAATAGTAAGGATCAGCTGGTTGGGTTCAGGGGATGCAATCGGAGCAAATTCAGGAACAGCCTGCGCCTGAGCTGGTTCCTTCTCAACAGATTCAGCAGAATCCTGCGCCTGAGCTGATTCCTTCTCAACAGATTCAGCAGATTGCATCTCCATAAGCTTCTTCTGTCGCCCAGCTGACCCAGAGTAGAGAAATTTCAGCTTTTGTTGCTTGGGTCTGAAGGTCTTGGATTTATCCTCCGCTGGCTTTGCTGTATCAGACTCTGAAGATTTGCCTGCCTGAGCCTGGACTTTCCCAGTCATGCTCGCCTGGGCCTTCTTCTTCTGAGTCCGAGGCCTTCTCCTTATGCCAGCATCATCGGAATAAGCTCTGAAGAGATGGATTTTTGCTGGGATCTCGAGTGATTGAGCCTGATCCACATCACCGAGATCCAGAGTCTCCAAGAGCATGGAGATCTTGGTGCCAAAATGCATCTTGGCCTCAAAAGTCGCCTGCCCCTCTGGCGAGTACATGATCTTGCTGGTCTCAGCCACCAGCATTTGGAGGAAGTAACCCTCCCAGTCAAAGTTATGCAGAGGGGCGTCAGAAATAGCCATCATTGTGAACAGCTTCGGCCTGGAGATCTGCTCCAATCCTCCAGCATTTGGAAGAAGTGACGATTTTCAGTCCTCAAGACTGATTTATTCAGGCCGGACTTCAGCACGACATCTCCATCACACAGGGACTGGAGAAAATCCTTCTCATTCCCAAACCCATACTCCACTGGGCTTCGTCCTTTGTTGGGAAGATTAAAAACCTCCTTAATCTTCTCCCGAACGTTGAAGGTGACCCACCTCCTGACCATCTCCTCCTCACCATCCTTTCCCTTCTCACAGGTGGTCAAGGGAATACAAGTTTCCCACTCCTGGGAGTCCTTGTTCTTCGCCATCTTCAGGTAGAAGGCAGCAATGAGTCTGGGGTGGAGCCTCTGTGGCTTTGCAGTGACGAACTGCAGAAGACCTGCATTATCAAATAGGTCTCGCACAGGCATAATATCGGGGTGGTTAGAAGAAAAATCCCCATAAGGCTTGTAGTGTATTTCGTTCCTTAAGTGGAAAAGGTTTCCAAAAAAGGTATCTGCAGAAGGTGAAGCCATGGAAGATTTTGAGAGATTTGAAGAGAATCGGTTTTTAGAGAAGATAAGTTAAGAAAATATTGGGTGCATAAAAGTTTTAACAACACGATCTTCTCTTATTTATAGAAAGAAAAAATTCAGTTTTAATCGGACGGTTTAGAGAATAGTGACCTATGGAATTCAATGGACAAGATTTGAGCAGTAAAAAGCATTTGCCTTTTCGGTTCTTCAAAGGTAATTGGTCAAAATTTTATTGATAATTGTTCCCGCCCACAGTGCATTAAATGCACATTAGAGCATGTCCGTATTTATTTCAAACAAATTGAATTAAATAATAACCGAATATTAAAACGAACGGCTGGGATCATTTGGCAAATTAAATTGATTTGACAATACAGCACAGTAAAAAGGATAATGCACGCAATATCAGATGACTAGACAAAAATCAGGAAACATACCAGTCAGTCAGATATGTATTCTGACTGATACCACTTATTGCCCTATCAGGGTGACAAGCCCTGAACTCTGTGTCCTGAACCTTAGTCAGTCTATACTGATCATCCATTTTGTACTGAATGTTCCTCTTACAACCATTCACATTCTCTCTGAGTTCCCTTCATCCTGAGTCCATATGAGTTATTCCCCCTGACCTTGTGCATTCTTATCAGAGATTCAAACTGAATCACCTAAGCCTGGGTCAAGGAGTCCTAACTCTACTGATAACTCAACAAACCTGGTTTCAGGCAGAGCCTTAATCAGGATATCAGCTCTCTGTTTTTCAGTAGGGACTCTCTCCATCCTGATGTCCTTCTTCTCAACATGATCTCTGATAAAGTGATGTCTGATGTCTACATGCTTACACCTAGTATGTAAGACTGGGTTTTGGGATATGGCAATGGCACTATTATTGTCCCAATAAATTGGGACTTCAGTGGCCTCAACTTGGTAGTCTCTCAGTTGTTGTTTCAGCTAAAGAATCTGAGAGCAACAACTGCCTGCCGCCATATACTCAGCCTCAGTAGTAGACGTTGCAACACTGGTTTGCTTCTTAGAAAACCAAGAGATCAGTTTACTCCCTAGAAACTGACATGTGCCTGTAGTTGATTTCCTATCAAGTCTACAGCCTCCATAATCAGCGTCTGAATAGCCAGTCAGTTCTAGGTTGTCATCAGAGGGATACCAAAGTCCTAAGTTGACTGTACCTCTTAGGTATTTCAGGATCTTTTTGGCACTCTCTAGATGACTCTTCTTTGGATCAGACTGATACCTTGCACAAACTCCAACTGCATAAGTGATGTCAGGACGACTAGCAGTCAGATATAATAAAGATCCTATCAGTGCCCTATATTCAGTCTAATTTACTGAGGCTCCTTCTTTGTCAGGATCCAGCTTCTCATTCGTGTTCATGGGAATGCGTGAGACTCTGCTGGACTGAACTCCAAATTTCTGAATCAAGTCCCTCGCATACTTGGACTGATTGATGAAAATTCCGGAGTCAGTTTGCCTGACTTGGAGACCCAGAAAGAAATTCATTTCTCCCATCATTGACATCTCAAATTTCCCAGTCATCAGCTTGGAAAATTTCTCACAAAGCTTCAGATTAGGAGATCCAAATATTATGTCATCCACATAAATCTGAACCAAGAGAATGTCTTCCCCTTCGGTGATCCGAAAGAGGGTCCTGTCCACTGTTCCTTTCACGAGCCCGTGGTCTATCAGGAATTGGGATAATGTATCATACCAAGCTCTCGGAGCTTGCTTCAGGCCATAAAGGGCTTTCTTCAGGTGGTATACTTTATTACCGACTTCGAATCCAGGAGGTTGCTCAACATACACCTCCTCATTCAGTACACCATTCAGAAAAGCACTCTTTACGTCAATCTGATACACTTTGAATTTCTTGAATGTTGCATAAGCCAGAAACAACCTGATTGCTTCTAATCTTGCGATTGGAGCAAAGGTCTCATCATAGTCGATACCTTCGGCTTGAGAGTAACCTTTTGCTACAAGTCTGGCCTTATTTCTGACAACAACATTCTTCTCATCCCTCTTGTTCTTAAAAACCCATTTGGTGCCAATAACATGTTGACGCCTAGGTCTATCCACTAACTCCCAAACCTGATTTCGCTCAAACTGATTGAGCTCATCCTGCATGGCTAGGATCCAGTTGGGATCAGCTAGAGCTTCTTCTATGCTTGTAGGTTCTTGATCACTCAGAAAGCAACAAAACATAGCGCTTTCACCAAAGGACAACCTCGTCCTGACCCCCTCATTGATATCTCCAATGATATCAGCCAATGAGTGATCATCTAGCCATCGCCTCCTGCTGACTGGAGCACTGGGAGCTACTGATGTTCCATTGCCTGATCCTGAAACATTAGTCTCAATAATAATAGGCAAAGAAGCGGAACGAGCAAGAACAGGGGATACTGAGTCATTTCCTGAGGGTTGACCAATATCAGAGAAATTGTTTCCCCCTACAGTGTTGGACAAAGTAACTGTCTCAGGTGCAGAAGCATCATCACCGACAGTACGTACCTCAGGTTGAGTCTGTCCCTCCATCTGAGACTCAACATTTTCCGAGGCAGGGGCTTGCTGAGGGTTAGCCTGAAGTCCATCCTGATCATCACCGACAGTACGTACCTCAGGTTGAGTCTGTGCCTCCGTCTGAGACTCAACATTCTCCGAGGCTAGGGCTTGCTGAGGGTTGGCCTGAGGTCCATCCTAATAGTCATCATCATCGCATCCCTTGGGAGCATTCACGAATTTGACCTTGAACTCAGGATTCTTCAGGCTCAGTCTTGTCACCCTCTTGGTAACCCCCTCAGTGTCAGGACTCGGAACCTGTTTTCTACGCACTGATGCAGTCTCATCAAACACAACATGAGGTGTTTCCTCCACACAAAGGGTCCGACAGTTATACACCCTGAAAGCTTTGCTGACTGAGGAGTATCCTAAGAAAACTCCCTCATCAGACTTGCTATCAAAGGCTTTCAGCTGGTCTTTCCCATTGTTCAGAATGAAACACTTACACCAAAAAATATGGAAATAGGAGATGCGAGGCTTCCTTTTATTCCACGTTTCATAAGGTGTCTGAGCATGTTGTTTGTTCAGAATAGATCGGTTCTGAGTGTAGCAAGCAATGTTGATTGCTTTAGCCTATTACTTCTTAGGCAGTCCTGACTCAACCAACATGGTCCAGGCAGCTTCCTTCAGGGTCCGATTCCTTCTTTTATCTACCCCATTCTGCTGAGGGGTCCTGGCTGCAGAGGTCTCATGAGCAATACCAAGGTTAGTACAAAAATAAGTTATAATTGAGTTAATAAACTCAGTTTCCCCGATCTGATATGATCCTGACGATGCTCTGACCTTGTTCAGTACTCAATTTCTTGAGTAACTCCGGAAGCTTGACCTGAGTATCCTTCTTGTTCAGCAAGAAAATAACCCATGTGTACCTGGAATAATCATCAACAACAACAAGGGTATATTTCCTACCATTCATGCTGACAGGAGTAATCGGACCAAAGAGATCCTTGTGCAGGAGCTGAAGCACTCTGTCAGTTGACAAGACATCTTTCTCCTTGAATGAAGCTTTGGTTTTCTTGCCTTCCTGACATGCTCCGCACACATGGTCTTTGCTAAAAACTTCATTACGTAGACCTTCTACAAGAGAAAGTCGAGAGATTTTGTTAATAATCTTGAAGTTTAAGTGACTCAGGCGTTTATGCCAAAGCCAACTGAGCTCAGATGAGCTCTTAGCGACCAAACAAGTTTCAGGAGAGCTGCTCTTAAAGTCAGCAAAATAAACATTACCTCTCCTGACACCTGTAATCAGAACCTGTAGTGTAGATTTGTCTTTCACAGGGCATATGTTAGATGTAAATCTACACTATAACCATGGTCACAAAACTGACTGACCGAAAGCAGGTTATGCCTAAGACCCTCAACGTAGGATACATTAAGCACTCTCACTGAACCAACAATAGGGTACCGAATCCTCTGGTGAAACCCTTAGAGTTATCACCAAAGGTTACCTGCGGGAGATCACGAAACCCGGTCAAGGGTACCGAATCCTCTGGTGAATCCTCTGGTGAAACCCTTACATAATCCTGAAGGAGATCACGAAATCCGGTCATGTGCCTGGAACACCCTGAGTCCAAGTACCAGTCCATCTTCTGATCCCCCCTCCTCTTCTTGTAGCCCGCAACGACCTAAAAAGAATCAGGCCTCAGGTACCCATCTCGTATTGGGTCCTACAGTGTCAGCCATACCCTTTGGGATCCAGATTTGTTTAACAATTCTGATGGCATAAGAAGTGTAAACCTGTCTCCCTGAAACATCAACATACACTGTCCACTTCTTCCTTTGTGCCTGGGAGGTTGAGGGTGTATGTGTGTCAGCCTGAGTCTCAGGAGCCCTGAGTTTATTCCTGGGGGCGGGCCTCCTGTTTCTCCTTGGCCTGGGTGCATTGGGCTCCTGTCTGTCCTGAGAAGGAGCAGCTCGGGCCTGACCTCTAGGCACTTGAGGTCTGGCCTGAGTGTTATCGGAGTCAGGTCTCCGTTGCCTTTCAGGGGCCACTTGGTTCGTCCTTCTCCTCTGAGGATTAGGATGTTCCTGATGGACCCTGTACCCTGCCTGAGGCCTCTGGACCTCAGTAGTCCTTGGCCTCGCCTGAGGTTTCCTCGGGCCTGAGTTCCTTCCACCCTGAGCACTTTGAGGCTGACCCTGAGCCTGAGAAGTGCTTGGAGTAGAATTCTTTCCGGCCTGAGAATTCCTTGGCTTAGCCTTGGAGTTTCCTTGATCCGTCTTCCTCGGCTCAGGATGAGGAGCCTTGGCCTTCCCTTAGGTTTTGGCCTGGGTTCCTCAGTCCTTTGCTTGACAGGTTCAAGCGCTTTTTCCTTCCCTTTGCCTTTATCCTGACGAGCAACACTTGGGCTCTTGTAGTCAGTTTGGGGAGGGACAAACTTCTTCTGAGAGTTGCTCCCTGAAACACCTCTCTTCTTGCCCTTTGGGTCTTTAGAGGCATAATAGCCTAACCCAGCTTTTGCACCATGAGTCAGCTGAGAGAAACTTGTTAACTCATCAACCACTTGGGAAGATGTGTGTAACTTCTTCAGCTTTTCCTCAAGGTGCCCATTTTCCTTTTTCAGGGCCTCAATCTCAGTGGTGTACTGAAGCACCAGTTTCTGATGAGCATTCTCTTTTGAGATCAGCTCAAGATCCCAAGCGGTTAGCTCAGAACTAAGGCGAGCTTGCCACTCAGTTTCGAACATCTCTCTCAGAGCAATACTGTAATAGCCCGTAACTCTCTCATTTAAAAATAATTAACAGCACAACCAATCAGATTTTTACTACCCAAACTTAAATCACAGACCGTTTCTTTCGGTTTCACAGCAGCCTAATAAACATTCCGACAATTTTATTTTCAAATACATGTGTAACAGCCATCTATTCCGGATTTTCATGAGCTACAATCTCTTTATATTCAGCTTATCTCTCTAATTTCTCTTACATTTTTATTTTGCAAACATCAGACCTTATTGGCAGCCTAGAAACACCACTTTTTCTTAGCATATTATTTGTTCTAATCATCATATCAACAAGCTTGTCACTACGTGATTTTGGGATCCTTTCCTTCAAGTTAATTCGGCAATGGCAGCCACGAAGACTAGTTCATACGAGGCGTCTACGCATTGTTCCTATCTTATCTTTTGAGGTGGGGTTTCAAGTGCATGGTACTCCACAGTGGTTGGTGGGGTTCTATTGATGTTTTTTTACTCTTTGTTTAATGTTTTAAAAGAATTGATTGAATTGCATACTATGTGAACAAGTTCCATTTTACATGTGATGGCAAAGTTTCTACGTGTGGGAATACTAAGGTTTGATAGCTTTGGAAAGGTCCACAAATTCTACGTGTGGGAATACTAGGGTCCTTAAAACGGCCTTGGGAAGGCCCACAACTATTGGCAAAGTATCTATGACAAAGTATCTATGGCAAAGTAAATGTGTAATGTGTGTGAATGTTGTTTGCTATGTTATGTTGATTGGATTAATCATTTGATCGCATTAAACCTTGAGTAACTTGGCTCTACTGAGTGTGCTTGCATGCTCACCCCAATATTAACCCTTTCAGGTTGAAGGATGGAAAGGAGAGGTGTGGTGGTGGGACTCTACCTTGATTGAGAACAAATAATTCACATAGAAGAACTAGATTTATCAAGTACTACAAGTTGTGTTTAGTTAAGTTATTCATTGAAGTTTTTGAATGTTTTTATGATGATTGTGGTTAAATTGGTCTTAGAGTTATTTGGATTTTGGTTATCTTGTTTTTCTTCAAGAGAATTTTGGATTGTTAGCCGTTGCGTCCCTGATTTTTACCGTTGGAGTTCGTTATTTCTTATTTAAAGTTTTGGCGCGTTTGTTTACATTAGGTATTCGAAATTGTTTCCTCTTAAAACTGTTTTTTAGAAAATTTGGGGCGTGACATTGTGGTACCGGAGCGGGTTTACGTTCTTGTAGACCTGTTCTATTTTTATTGATATTTAAAGGGCAACTTATTTTTAAAAAAATATATATATATGGGTTTACAAGGGTACGAGTTGCCCATCACCACCTCCCATTCCAAGTACATGAGGTATATGCTTATATATTTCAGTTATAATGTTATTTCACCTCGATGGCTCGATAAACTTTATATGTCATGTCATGATTATGATTTATATTTGAACATGTTCGTGAACATTGCAAGATTAATTCCATGAATTAAGGATTTGTATATTTTGGCATGCTAAAACCTACAAGTGAATTAAAATGGTAGATGTTGAATTGACAAAAAACCTAGAATGAGGGTGAATCCTTATCTACGTGAATACGAAAAGTAAGTGCTATTTTGTCTAGGCAATGGCTGAAAACAATCAGGCAGAAAAAGGGAATCAGGTCAACCACGGGGCTCCTAACAATCAAAACAACACTACCATCGTGGGGCAGTCTCGCAAGTATAAGCCTCCCACCTTTAATGGACGGGATGGGCCTACAGCAATTGAGGAATGGTTTCAAGCTCTCGAACGTATTTTCAGACTTATGGGATGCACTACTCAACAACGTGTGATGTGTGCCGAGTTTCAATTGGTAGAGGATGCCGACCACTGGTGGGAAGGCTATTGGAGAACAAGGCCGGAGGCGGATCATAATGCACTTACTTGGGATGAGTTCAAGACCATTGTTATGGAGAGATTCTTTCCCGATACATACCGGGAGCAAATGGAGTCTAAATTCTTTGCTTTCCAACAAAGAAATCTGACTGTGGAGGAGTATGAAAGGGAATTTAGTCGCTTGTCCCGATTTGCTCCTGACATGGTGAATACCAAATGTATAAAAGCTCAAACATTGAAGAAAGGATTGCGACCTGAAATACGTAGTATTCTTGTGGGTTTTGGGGACATGCCATTTAGTGATTCGGTGAAGAGAGCGGGGGAGATTGAGGAGAGCCAGCAAACTGAGTACACCAACCAAAGGTCAACAGGAAACTCGGGAAAATGAAAATGGGAAGAGCAAAAATCGGAAGAGCAAGTTTATAATAGCAACCATCACAGTGACCTCACACGGGTGCAAACACACAACCCATCAAGACACCATGTGCAACCTGTGGGAGAAATCATAGGGGAGACTGTCTTGCGGGACAAGGGAAATGTTTCAGATGCAAACAACCTGACACACGACTCTTTACTGCACTAACTTCGGAAGTCGGGGTTCAGAATCTAAAGGAAAGGCACGTGGTGAGTTTTAAATTTCGAGGACGAAATTTTTGTTAGTGGGGTAGAATGTAATAGCTCGTAACTTTCTCTCATTTAAAAATAATTAACAGCACAACCAATCAGATTTTTACTACCCAAACTTAAGTCACAGACCGTTTCTTTCAGTTTCACAGCAGCCTAATAAACATTCCGATAGTTTTATTTTCAAATACATGTGTAACAGCCATCTATTCCTGATTTTCATGAGCTACAATCTCTTTATATTCAGCTTATCTCTCTAATTTCTCTTACATTTTCTGTTGGTCCCGAAACGAGTTAAGTCAGTGTATGGGGGGGAATACACTGATGTCAGATTTTTCTGAAAGACTCAGAAAAATGCTCTAACGCACTCAGTCAGAATTCTCTGAAGTACTCAGTATGCTGAATGTCCGCAGGGGCAGCAGGGACGGTTCAGTACCGAGTCAGATAAGCTGAGTGTGACTAAAGTGCTCGGAGGCTCAGTAGAGATAACAAACCTACTGACTGCTCGGAAGCGAGTCAGTTGGACTACTATCTCTGTGAGTCAGAGTACGTGCGGAAAGTGAGCCCTTAGATTCTACTCGTTTTAGTTTCTGAAAACATTTTCTCTGAGTCGCTTAGTAAATTGGTGGTTAAGGCTGAGTGCACAGTATTCAGATTCAGGATGATTGATTCAGTCCTGAAGTTAAAACCAATGCAGTATGTTCAGTTTAATATGATGACATTTATGATCCTGAACAATACAGTAAATCAGCACACAGGGGACTTTTTAACGTGGTTCGGAGATAACCAACTCCTACGTTCACGACCTGATTTAACAGGAAGCTATCCTCAAAACCCTGAGGATAGGTACTTGTGTTTTACGTGCCAAGGGACACGAGTAGCCAACTTCCTCTCTTAGGAACTGACCCCTGGGCGTTTTACAAGTCCCAGTCCTTCTAACCAACCTATCTCACACTTTGAGAGGTTTGGTATTCTGGTTTCCAACTAAGATAGCTCTAGCAATACAAATCAATGCTAAATAATAGAGCTATCGATCTAAGCAAATACAGAGTGAATCCTACTACAACACTAGGGAAATTTAATTGCAGAGTGTCGTTTATGATATGCTTTTGAGTTCTTGGATTCTTGAGAGTTCTCTTGGAAATTTCCCGTTAATCTTGAATGGGTGCAAGGTTCTCCATATTTATAGGCGAGATTCAAAATAGATCCGTTGGAGGAGATCAAATCAAATCTTTCCTATTTTAGGTAGATTACAGGCTAGAAATACTGTTCGACCTACCCGCCATGCTTATTCTGGCAAGTTGTCACATCACCTGCAACCTTTTGAGACGCATTAAATGCCGCATTAAATGCTGCGCAGACTCCGTGCTTACGTGTCGAAAGATCATTGGCTCTCCGCTATAACGGCTAGTTGACCTTCAGACATTTATCCTTCCTCGTACATTCAATGCTCTGAGTCTCTTGTAATAACTCAGTCTGAACGTGTGCCTTAATGGAGTCTTACTGACATTCTTTTTGTCTCTTGTCCCATATCATAAATAACCTTCTGCTTTGGACTGACATGATTCAGGTGATCTGAACCACAGCCTAAGTCAGGTCCTATGTGCATTCAGCACAGCCTGATAGGTCATTCAGCTGAGTATGTGTTACCTTTTTGCTTCGGACTTACAGGATTCAGGTGAACTGAACCAAGGCCTAAGTCAGGTCCTATGTGCATTCAGCACAGCCTGATAGGTAATACTTACTCTTCACTGACTGAGTTCTGTCCTGAACATGCTTAGTGTATTCAGTAGAAACATCAGACAATGGTACTTCAGGATGAATCAGCAGGCTTCGATCTTCAGCTTCAGAACAGATAATCTTCAGCGAGACTGACTGACTCGTTCAGAATGGTTTACGCTTCAGACTTCAGTAAATTGGGTCGACTCCAATATTCTTCAGTCTTCAGCATGATCCTTCTGTACTGAATTTCTAACCTAACTATCCTGAACTATTTTATCCTGAACACTATACTTAGGCAAATTCATCAGGGGTTTTGGGATCTAATCAAAATACTCAGATTGTCCCAACAATTTCCCCCTTTTTGATGATGCCAAAACCCTTAAGCAAATTCCTATTCATCTATACAATCAACTGACTTAGTCAGTGAAAATAACTCAGTACCACCTGACGAACTAGGTACTTAGTCTATAAGATGAAAACAAGGAATGGGTTAGTACAGTTCTTGATAAGAATTCAGAAAAGTAAATTCAGGAGTCAACAAGAAGTTGTACTCAGGAAACATAACTTCATTGATTGATAAAAAAAATACAAGTATCCTGAAGCTATTACAAAATTCCTGAACAACTAACTCCTGATCTAATCTTCATCCTTATTCCAAGCAGTCAGTGGAATCTCGTACATCTCCAGTACTCGATTCAGGACCTGCTTCATCCTGTTCCGATCAGCAACGGCCCCGGCAGCTCGTCCTACTCTGACGACTTCTTCAGAAATTGCTTTCCGGTCCAGCTGCTTAGAATTCCTAAAGAGTGGAGGAGGGTACTTAATGAATTTCGGAGGAGCGATCTCAACACCTTCAGTGTCAGCATGTCTGATGATTTCAGCCCATAGATCAGGATGCTCCTGTGCCATCCAGTGATGGAGTATGACGTCTTTTTCTTCAGTCTGATCATCCCATAACCCCACCACATAGAATAGGTATGCCCACCTATTCCGGATCGGAATCCAAACCTCCAGCATCTCAATCGGAATGAAGTCTTCAACAAACTTCGATGGAGGATGACTTTGATCTGGACTGACCACAATCTTCCTCTGAGTCTTTATCCGAGATCCAGATGATACAGATTTCTTCTTCTGGACCTGGGAAGTCAGATACTCATTAGATTCTTTTAGGCGCTGGATCTGACTGAGCATCGAAATTTCTTTCATTTTTGCTATCTTTTCAGCATCAGTCATCACCAATTTCTTCTGAGTAGTCAGCCCAGATGGCATTATTTGTTCCTCCATCTCCTTATATAGTGGCTCGAGAGCCGAATCTTCAGAGGGTCTCAACTTCTTCGGATCTGAGCCTTCAGCAGTTTCGATGGCGGCTACGGATCTAGTCCTCTTTTTATCCGCAGCCTTCAGTTCCAGGGGAAAGTTCTTCTTCTTAGCTTTGCCAGTAGTGGCAATTTGCTTCTTCCCCCTTTTTGGCATCATCGTCATTAATACGTCTGACAACTTCATCCACTGACTCCGCCAAAAGATTGAACTGACTATCCATCTCAGTCTGCTTCACCTGCAATTGCCCAATCTGCCCCACCATTCCTCTCAGGCCGATACTGAGCTGATCAATGGCTGAATTGTGTGCAGCCTTCAGTCGACCTTCGAAGTTTTGCATCCTTGAGTCTAGGGCAGATGCAATTTTCTCCTTCTCCTGTGCAGACAACTCCCTCAGCAGGTCCTCCTTCAGTTCAGTTCGTAACCTGACCAACTTCTCATCAACCAGTTGATCAACCTTTTCAGATAATTGTTGATCCAGAAAATTGGCAAGTTTAGTCTCCTGCTGAGTCTGCACATCTGAAACCATCTGATTGCAGTTCTGAATAGAATCCTTGGTTTGCTCGGAAATGACAGTGAGTTCGACATTGAGTTCAGACCGAGCTTCCCCAAAGAGATCAATTGCTGCATGCATATCAGAGGCCATATCATTCAGGTCTTTATCCAGCCTTTTCATCTTCTTATTCAGAGTTCTAGAATCTTTATCAACCCTAATCGCCTGTCGCTTAATGAGAATTACTCTTCTGTGCATATTCGAAAGAGCTCGTGAGGAATTTTCAGTGAACATAGCCGCTGGGGTGATCCAGTTTCCTCGAACTTGGATAAGACCTGTTCGACCCGCTCCTGAAGCCTCCGCTGCCCAGGGTCCAAGGGGTGCATCATCGGCCGGTGCACTGACTCCCTCAGTGCCACCTTGCTGATCGTCATCAGCAATCACAACCACCTCCTTTTCTGTTTCCTTCTCCTTTCCCTTCACTTCAGCCAACTGAGTCTCGGGCTCAGGATATGTTCTGCGAACTGTTCTGATAAAATCCACCATTTTGATCAGATGATGTAAAGAGTTAACACCAAAATGATCAAAGAGGGCAGCTTCTAAATCTGCAATGCAGTCCCATCCTCTGGACTCTCCTAGCTGGCTGAGCTCAGACCAAGTAGCATTTCTGATCATGGCAAAAGTGCGGAGTTGCACAACTGCCTCCTTCTGAGCCTCAGTAAGATCAGGGAATCTCCTTTCCACCATCTCAGCAGCCTCTCCCCTTGCAACTATTTCGAAATCTGATAGACTGTTTACATCGGGCGAAGGGAAAGGCCATGGTGCTTCAGCCTGAACTGGTTCAGCAGCCTCTTGCTCAACTCCTCCTTCCTGAGCAGGCTCTTCCTGACCCAAGCTCTGATAGGGTTCAGCAATAGTAAGGATCAGCTGGTTGGGTTCAGGGGATGCAATCGGAGCAAATTCAGGAACAGCCTGCGCCTGAGCTGGTTCCTTCTCAACAGATTCAGCAGAATCCTGCGCCTGAGCTGATTCCTTCTCAACAGATTCAGCAGATTGCATCTCCATAAGCTTCTTCTGTCGCCCAGCTGACCCAGAGTAGAGAAATTTCAGCTTTTGTTGCTTGGGTCTGAAGGTCTTGGATTTATCCTCCGCTGGCTTTGCTGTATCAGACTCTGAAGATTTGCCTGCCTGAGCCTGGACTTTCCCAGTCATGCTCGCCTGGGCCTTCTTCTTCTGAGTCCGAGGCCTTCTCCTTATGCCAGCATCATCGGAATAAGCTCTGAAGAGATGGATTTTTGCTGGGATCTCGAGTGATTGAGCCTGATCCACATCACCGAGATCCAGAGTCTCCAAGAGCATGGAGATCTTGGTGCCAAAATGCATCTTGGCCTCAAAAGTCGCCTGCCCCTCTGGCGAGTACATGATCTTGCTGGTCTCAGCCACCAGCATTTGGAGGAAGTAACCCTCCCAGTCAAAGTTATGCAGAGGGGCGTCAGAAATAGCCATCATTGTGAACAGCTTCGGCCTGGAGATCTGCTCCAATCCTCCAGCATTTGGAAGAAGTGACGATTTTCAGTCCTCAAGACTGATTTATTCAGGCCGGACTTCAGCACGACATCTCCATCACACAGGGACTGGAGAAAATCCTTCTCATTCCCAAACCCATACTCCACTGGGCTTCGTCCTTTGTTGGGAAGATTAAAAACCTCCTTAATCTTCTCCCGAACGTTGAAGGTGACCCACCTCCTGACCATCTCCTCCTCACCATCCTTTCCCTTCTCACAGGTGGTCAAGGGAATACAAGTTTCCCACTCCTGGGAGTCCTTGTTCTTCGCCATCTTCAGGTAGAAGGCAGCAATGAGTCTGGGGTGGAGCCTCTGTGGCTTTGCAGTGACGAACTGCAGAAGACCTGCATTATCAAATAGGTCTCGCACAGGCATAATATCGGGGTGGTTAGAAGAAAAATCCCCATAAGGCTTGTAGTGTATTTCGTTCCTTAAGTGGAAAAGGTTTCCAAAAAAGGTATCTGCAGAAGGTGAAGCCATGGAAGATTTTGAGAGATTTGAAGAGAATCGGTTTTTAGAGAAGATAAGTTAAGAAAATATTGGGTGCATAAAAGTTTTAACAACACGATCTTCTCTTATTTATAGAAAGAAAAAATTCAGTTTTAATCGGACGGTTTAGAGAATAGTGACCTATGGAATTCAATGGACAAGATTTGAGCAGTAAAAAGCATTTGCCTTTTCGGTTCTTCAAAGGTAATTGGTCAAAATTTTATTGATAATTGTTCCCGCCCACAGTGCATTAAATGCACATTAGAGCATGTCCGTATTTATTTCAAACAAATTGAATTAAATAATAACCGAATATTAAAACGAACGGCTGGGATCATTTGGCAAATTAAATTGATTTGACAATACAGCACAGTAAAAAGGATAATGCACGCAATATCAGATGACTAGACAAAAATCAGGAAACATACCAGTCAGTCAGATATGTATTCTGACTGATACCACTTATTGCCCTATCAGGGTGACAAGCCCTGAACTCTGTGTCCTGAACCTTAGTCAGTCTATACTGATCATCCATTTTGTACTGAATGTTCCTCTTACAACCATTCACATTCTCTCTGAGTTCCCTTCATCCTGAGTCCATATGAGTTATTCCCCCTGACCTTGTGCATTCTTATCAGAGATTCAAACTGAATCACCTAAGCCTGGGTCAAGGAGTCCTAACTCTACTGATAACTCAACAAACCTGGTTTCAGGCAGAGCCTTAATCAGGATATCAGCTCTCTGTTTTTCAGTAGGGACTCTCTCCATCCTGATGTCCTTCTTCTCAACATGATCTCTGATAAAGTGATGTCTGATGTCTACATGCTTACACCTAGTATGTAAGACTGGGTTTTGGGATATGGCAATGGCACTATTATTGTCCCAATAAATTGGGACTTCAGTGGCCTCAACTTGGTAGTCTCTCAGTTGTTGTTTCAGCTAAAGAATCTGAGAGCAACAACTGCCTGCCGCCATATACTCAGCCTCAGTAGTAGACGTTGCAACACTGGTTTGCTTCTTAGAAAACCAAGAGATCAGTTTACTCCCTAGAAACTGACATGTGCCTGTAGTTGATTTCCTATCAAGTCTACAGCCTCCATAATCAGCGTCTGAATAGCCAGTCAGTTCTAGGTTGTCATCAGAGGGATACCAAAGTCCTAAGTTGACTGTACCTCTTAGGTATTTCAGGATCTTTTTGGCACTCTCTAGATGACTCTTCTTTGGATCAGACTGATACCTTGCACAAACTCCAACTGCATAAGTGATGTCAGGACGACTAGCAGTCAGATATAATAAAGATCCTATCAGTGCCCTATATTCAGTCTAATTTACTGAGGCTCCTTCTTTGTCAGGATCCAGCTTCTCATTCGTGTTCATGGGAATGCGTGAGACTCTGCTGGACTGAACTCCAAATTTCTGAATCAAGTCCCTCGCATACTTGGACTGATTGATGAAAATTCCGGAGTCAGTTTGCCTGACTTGGAGACCCAGAAAGAAATTCATTTCTCCCATCATTGACATCTCAAATTTCCCAGTCATCAGCTTGGAAAATTTCTCACAAAGCTTCAGATTAGGAGATCCAAATATTATGTCATCCACATAAATCTGAACCAAGAGAATGTCTTCCCCTTCGGTGATCCGAAAGAGGGTCCTGTCCACTGTTCCTTTCACGAGCCCGTGGTCTATCAGGAATTGGGATAATGTATCATACCAAGCTCTCGGAGCTTGCTTCAGGCCATAAAGGGCTTTCTTCAGGTGGTATACTTTATTACCGACTTCGAATCCAGGAGGTTGCTCAACATACACCTCCTCATTCAGTACACCATTCAGAAAAGCACTCTTTACGTCAATCTGATACACTTTGAATTTCTTGAATGTTGCATAAGCCAGAAACAACCTGATTGCTTCTAATCTTGCGATTGGAGCAAAGGTCTCATCATAGTCGATACCTTCGGCTTGAGAGTAACCTTTTGCTACAAGTCTGGCCTTATTTCTGACAACAACATTCTTCTCATCCCTCTTGTTCTTAAAAACCCATTTGGTGCCAATAACATGTTGACGCCTAGGTCTATCCACTAACTCCCAAACCTGATTTCGCTCAAACTGATTGAGCTCATCCTGCATGGCTAGGATCCAGTTGGGATCAGCTAGAGCTTCTTCTATGCTTGTAGGTTCTTGATCACTCAGAAAGCAACAAAACATAGCGCTTTCACCAAAGGACAACCTCGTCCTGACCCCCTCATTGATATCTCCAATGATATCAGCCAATGAGTGATCATCTAGCCATCGCCTCCTGCTGACTGGAGCACTGGGAGCTACTGATGTTCCATTGCCTGATCCTGAAACATTAGTCTCAATAATAATAGGCAAAGAAGCGGAACGAGCAAGAACAGGGGATACTGAGTCATTTCCTGAGGGTTGACCAATATCAGAGAAATTGTTTCCCCCTACAGTGTTGGACAAAGTAACTGTCTCAGGTGCAGAAGCATCATCACCGACAGTACGTACCTCAGGTTGAGTCTGTCCCTCCATCTGAGACTCAACATTTTCCGAGGCAGGGGCTTGCTGAGGGTTAGCCTGAAGTCCATCCTGATCATCACCGACAGTACGTACCTCAGGTTGAGTCTGTGCCTCCGTCTGAGACTCAACATTCTCCGAGGCTAGGGCTTGCTGAGGGTTGGCCTGAGGTCCATCCTAATAGTCATCATCATCGCATCCCTTGGGAGCATTCACGAATTTGACCTTGAACTCAGGATTCTTCAGGCTCAGTCTTGTCACCCTCTTGGTAACCCCCTCAGTGTCAGGACTCGGAACCTGTTTTCTACGCACTGATGCAGTCTCATCAAACACAACATGAGGTGTTTCCTCCACACAAAGGGTCCGACAGTTATACACCCTGAAAGCTTTGCTGACTGAGGAGTATCCTAAGAAAACTCCCTCATCAGACTTGCTATCAAAGGCTTTCAGCTGGTCTTTCCCATTGTTCAGAATGAAACACTTACACCAAAAAATATGGAAATAGGAGATGCGAGGCTTCCTTTTATTCCACGTTTCATAAGGTGTCTGAGCATGTTGTTTGTTCAGAATAGATCGGTTCTGAGTGTAGCAAGCAATGTTGATTGCTTTAGCCTATTACTTCTTAGGCAGTCCTGACTCAACCAACATGGTCCAGGCAGCTTCCTTCAGGGTCCGATTCCTTCTTTTATCTACCCCATTCTGCTGAGGGGTCCTGGCTGCAGAGGTCTCATGAGCAATACCAAGGTTAGTACAAAAATAAGTTATAATTGAGTTAATAAACTCAGTTTCCCCGATCTGATATGATCCTGACGATGCTCTGACCTTGTTCAGTACTCAATTTCTTGAGTAACTCCGGAAGCTTGACCTGAGTATCCTTCTTGTTCAGCAAGAAAATAACCCATGTGTACCTGGAATAATCATCAACAACAACAAGGGTATATTTCCTACCATTCATGCTGACAGGAGTAATCGGACCAAAGAGATCCTTGTGCAGGAGCTGAAGCACTCTGTCAGTTGA